>JAHZNB010007069.1:0-50080 GCA_027744295.1 Callyntrura guangdongensis | reverse complement strand
GTTTCAAAATTTTTTCATCAAATTGCTTTGTTAACACATGAAAAGCTTATTTAGCTAGCCTTTCATAGTTTATTTCCTCATTATGCTTTTTATGCCTTTTATGCTTTTGAAAGGCCCTAATTATAATATATAAGTATATTACGCTGTGTCAAAAGCGTCTATTTGGAATTTTAAATATGCACATCTCTAAAGCTTAAACAACAATACTACTTATCTTCATCCGCTTCAAGATTTTCCTTCCATAGTGTCGGAAAATTACAAAAAAAGTAGGCGACGACGGTTATTCATTATTAAATGACAATCTTTGTCTAGAATAATAAAACGGTGTACTTTCGAACCGCACGGGGTTTAATTATAATCGTGATTGGAAGCATACACCAAAACGGCATTATTATTCTTTTCCTGAGATTTAATTAAATCAAATCCACACAAAATGAACGATGATTGTACCCATTTTGTATTCAACTCGGGTATGGCTCTCTCTCTCTCTCTCTCTCTGTGTGTCTCTCTCTCTAGCCATTTATATTCCATTTTTCTCGTTGGTTGACTTGACACAGAGGCCTAAGACAATTTTCACTTTATAGTTACTTTTGCAGAATACAAAAAATGTGTCGTCGTCGTCGTTGCTTTGTAGTCATATTCATCGCGTTGTTATCTGTACATGCCTACATCTGTTTATGACATTCACGAGTAGGTGTTGCCGAGGAGGCTGTGGTTGGGATGTATTTACGGAGACTATAAAATCAAACCTTAAGACTTTCCTTCTATTCATCGTGTATTACTGTGGGTTGGTACACAACCACCATGACATATTGTTGGAAAATCTGAACAAAAAGGCCTGAAAAAATCTCAAGTGGTTATGAAAAATTAATATAGAAAGTACGAGCGTTGAATTTAAACGAGTATTGTGTCCTGGCAAAACAGCCAGGCAGTTTTTTCTACGTAAAATGTAAATACATTATGGCAAAGCAAAACACATTATCTATTTGGTACACACACACATACACAGCTGACTCACCGTGCTGTTTGCGAGACCCTCTCTGTCAGTATGTAATGTACGTAAAGTTTTCAAAAAGTTTTTTTATCTTCCTTTTGCAAACGGTTGTGCCTTCTTTTCTTCTTTTTATCAGAAAGTTTTGTAATTCGTAACTATTTGTACGGAAAACGGAAGGCAGTGAAATTAAACGTGATAATTCCAATGGGTAATAGCAGATGATAAAAAATGAGTGGGGCTAAACGAGTAGTAGCAGAAGTGCTGCGTCATCAACAAGATCTTTTTGTTGGTAGGTAAAGGTAACTGTATGTTTTTTGTTCAAAGTTACGTCGCTGCTCTAGGTAGAAGAGAGTAGTAATTGAGAAAAAATGAGATCTTACTGGTTTCTGGCTGTGTTGTATTGCACCTGACTTCTGGTTGTCGTGCTGTGCCGTACTGCTACCGCTTTCCTTTCATTTTGCGTGATAGTGGTGGTGGAGTAAGAACACAGACAAATTACTGACTGAATCATCATCATCATCGTGATAGAATTCATTATTATATCATGGAATGGAGATTAAAGTGCGCAATTTTTTGTCAGCTAGGTAAAAACGAAATGTAAGCATAAATATTAAAATATTAAATGAAAAAGGGGAAGATGATGAAATGGTAGGCTGTAATATGTTGTATGTGATGACTTGGTGGCGTGGATGGGATGACTACCGAAAATGGGAAATGTCAACCCATTTCTCAGCTTTTCCTTTTCACGTCAACGGCGATAGGCCGTGGGGGCGATGTAAGACTATTACGTTGCCAGTTTTGCAGTAACATATAGGTGATAATAATTGCTTCTTGTTGTACATGCTCCACTAACAGAACGAAATGCGTCATCAGTGTCGTGTTTGGTAGTTTAGTGCTGGTTGTAGTTGGAATCCAGTTTCTCGTTTTACTTTTCTGTTTGTTGTTGAAATTAAAGGAAAGGACGGAAAGGAAAGTGGTGATGGTAGAGTTTGGTGCACACACTCATGCGGTAGAAATCCTCCTTGGTTTAAATATTTCTCTGGAACAGGAATAATGTCAGGCTCATGCTCATAATAATAATGCACTTATTGCTGAAGCCTTTTAAGTTATTATGCTATGGTGGTGGTGTTCCTGTTATTACTTAGTGATTACATTACATCGCCATATGAGTCAGAAACGAAGCTATTTCTACATGCTGTCACCATCTTTTCCTCAGAAGCACTGTCTGTTTTTGAAGTGCGACGACGACAGGCTACATTTTTTTAACAAAACACTACATCAAGTACTCGGGGGCTTAAAATCCGAACGCTATGAGATCGTGATCAAGGTAGGTGGATCAGACAGCTGGATGGATAGATGATAGGTATGAAGATGGATGGGATGGACAGAAATAGAGCCAGCAGCAGCAGCAGCAGCAATAGACTTGAATGTACCTATGTTGGGGGAAAAATCGTTCTCTCTGGTAGACCCACGCACCTTAACAAAATAAAGCTTCTTAGCAGGCAGCAGCCATATAGTGGTTTGGTATTGTTTCCTTTCTCCGTTTACACGTACCCCGTCCATTTCAGCCCAGCTCTCGTTTTCTCCCTCCTTCTATCCGACTCTTGTGCGGTATTTGTGTCTTACTGACGCTCGTGCAATGTTTGAACAGGGTGAGGTAGGAATAACAATAATGGACAACGAAAAAGGAATTTAATATTGTAAAAGTTGAAAGTACACAATAGACACGAGGCGCGTAAAGTAGCCATGAGAAGTTAAATAAATAGATATTGAGATAGAAATGCTCATCTCTTGCTCTCTCCCTCTTTGTACGCTCTTCCATTTCTCCCAACTTTCTCTCACTTTCCCCGTATATTTTCGTCAAAGTGGTGTTGGTGTGGTATCAATACTTACTTCTGCCTCCATCAGAGATGAGGATGATAGTGATGATGAAACCACGGACTTTCCTGGATATTACACGCCCTTGTGAGTGTGACTAGTCAGCAGTGGGCGTCGTCCTTATTGTTCCCTGACCCATAAATAATATTTTTTATTTCGTTCCAGTTTTGATTTTCAACAGCAGAGAAAAAGGAAAATGTGATACATGTAATAACTGAGGGCGCGGAAAAGAGTAGCGATTAAAGTGAAAACTCTGTTCTCCCACGAAACCCCAGATCCATCCTGGTTTCCAGTTTCAGTACTTGCGTAACAAGAACAAACGAGCTGACGAAAAACAGGAAGTATGTTTTCAAGTAGTTTTTGTGTGATTGCGTTAGAATGAGTCTTGTTTATGTTAGTGCAATCTAATGCGTCAGTCAACTTTCCCACAGCAAATAAACCTACTTTAACTTTCAACTTCCATGGTATGAAAGCGAATTACTGGGAAAACTTTGCACTCATTTTTGAGTATTTGGGAAATGGGAAAATTGGGAAAGTATTTTTGTTTCCAGCTGTCGCTATTCGACTAAGCCGCCACACACACACATACACTACTCACATATATGTTTGTTATTGTTAGTAGCTGCATAATACGGTTCTTACCTAAATTGCGTATGTACATGCCGGCGTATTTGATTTTACTCCGTGGGAGGCATTGTTTAACAGAGACTACTAGTTATAACATTAATAATAATAATAGTAATTTTGTCGTTGCTGTTGATGACGACGTGAAAGCTAGAATGAGACTACTACTTGGTGGTCTGTAAGGTTTGCGAGATACCGTCAAAACTGTTATAGCTCCTATGTAATATTACGCTTGATTATATGATTAGACACCAAGTTAGACAACGGGTTTGATACAAACAAACAACAATTACATGGCGTTACTTAAAATTGACAATAGAAATTGGAATTGGAATCATACTCAAACATTAATTAATTATTCACGTGTAAGGGAGAGAAATATAAGGGATCTTGTTAAAAACTCATCCGAATAAATAACTTCAAAAGCAAGCCAAAGCCTCAACGTTTCATTACTCCCCCCCGCCACTACACCATTATTCCACTTCACTCCTTCAATTTGATTACTCCATTCCACTTGCATTCTCTCCTCGTCAGGACTCAAGTTACTTCTTGTCTGAGTGTATTTTTTTACTAGCACAACTGTTGTTGTTGTTGTGAAGCATATTATTGAAAGTCTATAGCGCGCTGGACTTGACTGGGGTAAAGCCGGAGAACGGGAAAAGAAGGAACGAGGAAGTAATATGTAGTGAAGGCATAATGTCGTTGTTATTGTTGTTGTTGTTGTTACTGTAAAGTTCAGCCTTTCTCTTGTCACTTTTTATTTCGTTTTAATCGTCCCCTTTCCATTTCTATCTGTTTTCCAGTTAGTTAGTTGCTTGCAGTAATGGAGTAGCGTAATAAAATAAAACTTGTGCTGCATTAGTAGCAGGAGTAACAACAACAAAAACACAGCAGTAGCAGTGAACGGTGGGTGCTTATTTATTTATATAAACGCTGGCGTACCTAAATGCCTGTTAAATATTTAAGCGTACAATTTCTGTTGCAGCTAGTACTGGCACTGGCACTACATAATCTTATCGTGTAAAAGTGATAGTCAAGTAGTAACGTTTAAGCAATATTAGACCATACAAGTGAACGGAATGGCTTGTACGAGTTTGTTTAAGGTTGTTCTACTGGGGAGAAAAATGAAGGTTGTCTCTACCGACTTGTGTAGCACATAATTTTTACTTTGTTAGCAGCTTGTGAGTTTTTTCTTTTAAAATGCATAGAAACATTCCCGATTTTCTTGCTTCTGAGTGAGTAGAAAACATCCTTTACTATAATTTGCGTAAGGAAATAATTACACGGGAAATATTGACGATAGACTGCTTCATGATACAGGCTTACTTTCTTACAATTCAATTGTGCTATTAGCCGCCTTACTTCACTCAGCCTCTTTTAAATTGAATTAAACCTCAAATGCCTACCTTATTTATTTGTTCTCGACGCCGTATAGATATTTATTTTTGCATTAGTATGCATGTGCACTAATATTACACTTTGCACTACCGTCATTTTCTACTTTAATGCTTACACTTAAGCCTTGCGCTTGGTAGTGCGTAGCAAACTCCTCTCTCATTTCATGTTCATGTACACACACTCTGCGTTTATGCTATTGCATTAATGTCACAAAAGTAGGAAGGCAAGGATCTCATTCCGCTATCAATTTTCACTTGACTCTGTGCCATGTACGGTAATGGCACCATGCCGGCCGTGCCGTGGTTGACAATTATGCGAAATGTGACTTTGCACAAGTTGACTAGCATGCCTGGTAATAAATAGTAAAGTGGTTGTGGTTTTTGGTTGCTTCACTTCACACTTATTGTAACGTCTTTTGTTTCAAAAAGAGCTTCCCGTTGAACCATGCATGCATGTATCTACAACGTGTAATATTGCTAAAAAAAATTTGATACAAAAAAACAGAAAGTTGCATTTATACTTTGCTAGCGGGAGCTGCAATGAGGAATTCTGAAATAATTTCCTCTTTCCCGGTAAAACGGGAAAATAAAATTAATCCGCCTCCCACACAATCAGTTGGTTGTGAGCGTGAGTACATGAGAGAGAGAGAGAGTATTAAACTTGATTTGAGTTGAAAGTTACCTTGCTTCAGGCTTGCTTCTGTTCCTATATAAACGTCTAAAAGGCTAACAGGTACGGGCTTGGTTCATTGTGTGTTGTGTAGGTGTCGAACTGTAAACACATTAAATTGCACACTCTTTATAGCTTTTATTTTCTGGCGTAGGGAATGTTTTAGTGACATGTAAGTGAGATCGCTAAAGTAAACTTTTATTAGTTAAAGGCGGAAGTAAAATTTACTCATCACTGAACATCACAGAACGAATCAACCAGGAATATGTGCGTTCTCATTTTTATTGTTCCCACCCACTATACAGACAACGTCCACTATACAGACAGCGTGTCATGTATGTGTATACAATAATGAACTTGCCGTTTATTACTTTTATTGGGGGAAGGAAATTACAATAAAATAAGTAAAATATTATCCTTTGAGTACATACTGTCCTTTGCATCGTCATCACGTGTGTTTATATACTCACCATTATCTGTTTCACTATCTCTAGCATCTATCAGAATCATTTCATCTGATTTATAAAAGGTTGTAGTTTCTCAACAATTTTTAACGCCCAGTTCAGTTCAGTTCACAGTATTTCCGTTTTCTCCGTTGAGCCTAGTTATTTTCTGACAGCTGGTCAAGTAGTGATTGTAATGAACGGACAAACATCATGTATTGCCATTGTTTTTTCTACTATGTATAAAGTAACAAAAATCTTGACAGATAATTGAACTCAAACTGCTACCATGAGGCTGGAAAAACCTGAAAAGTCAATCAATTTATGTTGTCCTGTCAGTTAAGTTTTGTTCATGTCGTACTTGCAGCGTGTATAATGTCAGTGTCACATGCACCTCCTTATCTGTACACAAGTTACTTGTCAGAGAGTAGACACGAGGTACAATTTTTTCCCTTCTTTGACGTGTTTTATTTCTGGTTTTCGTACCGCCCGTGTTGCCTGACGACGAGAAAGAAAATAAAATAAAAGGGAAATGATTGTCTGAAGCGGAGATTTTGTTTATAACAGGAAATTCACTCGCATTTTGCTACTCCCAGGTCGAACGACAGGAAAAATAAAATTACACGATTATCATTTTGAATACGTGTCATGATTTTCTATCCTAACTAGGACATCTTTGCTCGTTACACGTAAAATAGTACTTTCGCATCATACGGAATGGTCAATTATACTCGCATGAGTAGAAATGCTAAACGACGACCCTCTGTACTTTTCCCTTTTTTGTGCCAACGTATCATTGTATTTATTAAATCAAAATGTCATCTACTGGCAGCTTAGCTAGCTCCTGTGTTCGGTAAGGAGATTGAGTGGGTTTCCGCTACTCGGACGGAAATCCTAATTTATACTGTTGCTACTAGTTTTACTTTGGATATTGTTATTATGATACTTTTGGCTTTCAACCCAAAGGAAATTGTAGTGCCCTCATTGGACTGTACGCAGTTTTGTGGTAAAAAAAATAATCGGAAAGAAATCGCGTTCGCCTAAGTATGCCATCCTGTTGTATCATCCGGGAAATGGCAAATGAAAAAGTTTTATACAAATAAACAATGGCAGAACACAAAGAGTCCTGCCCTACGTTCCGTTTTATGCTGGTACTGTTTTGTTGATTGCACTGCTAGCTGGTTGGTACTTCTAACCTCTGAACACGGTGGGGAAATATGAAACTGGCCTAGTTCGTTGTAATTTTCATATCGTACAAGTATTCCATTATTGAGAAAAATATTCGCGTGAATTGCAATTTACAACTTGATGTCGTTCTATGAATATCCTCGAGAATCCGATGGCAGAATTGAAACTTCGGTTTGAACCCTTTATTGTTTTACTGCACAGCTTCTGATGTCAGATGTGTAGGCTTGGATAATAAAAGCCACATAAAATTCCCGACATCAACATCCCAATCCCAGTCATTATTAGATCACAGTATTTAATAGTTTGTTTTTCTCTTTGTTGCAAAAACGTTGGTCTTCAGCATTGCTCCATTAATAATACGTTGTAAACACGTAGAAGAATCCTTATTAGTAGCCACTATTAAGATTTTCCCTGTCGATTTGCAGTTGTTTTCTGTGGCTTTTTTATATTTATAAAATTCGTTGGTATGCAGTTTTGGAAACGCAAATGAAAAAAATGCAAGAATGGTGTACATACAAATAGACAAGCGGAGCTGTTTGTTTGTCGTTCAAAATTGCAAATTAACGTTATCGTGGCAAACATCCAACTTGCAATAAAATAAATTATTTCCGTGCGCTCAGCACACTGTGGATATAGAGACGTAGCGAAAGTTTACTGGTTTTAAATGTTGACATGAATAAGTGTCCAGCTCGATGTTGATCATGCAATACTCTACAATGGTCACATTAAACTATGTGAGATAAGATAAGTGCGTATAAAAACTGACGTGGTTCGACAATTTGTTGTCCTATCAAAAATTACACTTTACCAAAATTCCGACATCTTGTCCGTTTTTCTGTCACCGTGTTGGCATCTGGCACCAGGATGCTATAGTTTGGTTGATCTTAACTCAAATCTATCGACTGGCTCTCTGGCCGCAGAACCAAGTTCTTAGAATTCCTAAAATACCGTTTTGACATACAGACAAACTGGTCTCGTAAAGAAAAACCGCTACAAAATAAATAAACGTGAAGAAAACTCATGTTTGGTCTGACAAGACGCCCAACCGCACATTGTCGTTTGTCATATAATGTCATATCGTATATAATATAAAGTAATCGTAATCTAGAAATTGACAGTAATATTGGCTTTCTTCAGACAGAAGTTCTTTCCATTCATTATCAATTTCCCCAGAAAAAATGGAATTGACTAGATTGCAAATTGGCTTGTGCCACGACTCGAGAGAGATACTCCAACTGCTATTACTACATTGAAACTGTAACTGCCGCCGTATGTAACATCATATATACGCTATCATCATTGGACATGTACAAAGTATCATTGCAATTTTGCAACTTGTGTAACTGTGTCCGTAATACTAATGACCTATGGCACATAAACCATGTAACGAATGACTTTTTTATTGCCAACTTTTCGTCCGTCATGATGCATTTTATTGCAGCTTGAGGGTTTATAATGCCGTTGCACGGCGTATTACACTACTAATAAAACGTGCCTTCTTCTACCCCTTTTTCCGCCCTTATTGCTCACTTAAAAGAAAAAACTAGAGCTGTAGGACAGTAGAACTTACTGACTCGTCATTTGTTACTTTAAGGTTTAATATTACTACTTTGATAGTACACTCTTAAAAGAGCATTATCTGCGTATGATATGGTTCGTAGGTATGCGGTAGTAGTGTAATACCACTTATTTTTGCATACATGTATATGCACCTATATATATAGCTGTGTGAATTGTACGTTTATTATTGTTGTTATTGTTACTATTAGTGTTATTAATGTAGTTTGCCGTGATACAGTGTCAGAGACACTTGTGCCGTTTTTATTTTTTAGCTGTGCAAAAAATTAACGTGTGTGCGCTTCCACTGACTTCTTTACGTTTGAACTCCCCTCTTTCTTTTTACTTGTGCATTGTGGTCTGCCACTCTACGTACGACGGGGATACTCTCAACTTAATAACTTGACTTGCTGTGACTGTAAGTATTAAGTGTGATGAATGATAATAATTCTAAGTAGTAATTGTTGTTGTTCACTTTGTTTCAACTTCAACTCCTTCACGAGAACTTCTTACAGTGTTGTTGTTGTTGTTGAGATGTTTGTCCCCATGAGTCAGTACGGTTCCTACACACCACCCACAACCACTCCCCCACCACGTAGGATTTGCGAGAGCTGAATGAGAAACATGAAACAGTGAAGGAAGGAAGAGGAGGCTCTCCCGTCTCATGTTGGCTATATTCTTCTCAAAGTAGTTTGCTAGGGTGATTTTAAGTGTTCACAGGGCACACTATTAACCGTCTTGTTTCAAGTCAGTGACTGACTTAATTGACAAAAAATGTATCCCCTGCCCAGTGTGCTAATGCCAGTAATACTGACCATTATTCTGATGGAGGCTGTTATTTTTTACTTACTCACCTGTTTTCATTATTGTTATTTTCAATAATGAGCGTGTTCATCTTCTGCTGCAGTTCTAGAGCTTCTTTTTTTGTAATAACAGGGGTAAGTGATGATGATGGTGTGCTGCGACTGAAGAGATAATGATGATGACGATGCTTGTAATCTTTTTGTTCTTTCTCGACATTGCTTGCTTACCCTTTGGTTGTTGTCAATGCCAGGCTGCTTTGCGTTCTGTGATTTTTTGTTGCTTTAACTTTGTGTAAGTAACCCTTCGAAAATGAATGTCATCGTGACTTGCTGTGTTGTTCTTTCGGCTGTTTTGTGTGTCTGCTTAATTGTAAATAATTATTGACTATCAAAAAGTATGGTTGCACATATGTACACAATACAAGACATTTTCTTGCAATGCACTGCTGGACTGGTGATAATTCGTTGTCTTCCCAAGCAACGCTATTAAGATTTCTACCTATTATACAATGAATGTGAATGTATGTGGTCGCAGCATGAAATCCTTAGGTAGAATAATAGGAGAACCTTTTCTTGTGTCGAACTACAGTCAAATGAAAACTAATTTTGAGAATTATAAATTGTTCTGCTTTCTTGTCTGTCTCTCTGCCTTATTGTGTGGAATGAAAAGAGACGACCACAATTGAAATCCTACTGTTGAAATAGATAGGCCAAGTCGGCATAATAATTTAATGACAAGGTTATTGTTTATGTTCTGATAATTTCACGCTCTTCTTACCGTTCCGTTGTTGTGGCCTCTTGTCACCTGTGCATTTCAATGTCCTTTGTTCGTATCGTCCGAAGAACTGTTTGACGAGCTATGGTGCACATGATACGTGGTGGTGACCGCGTGTAATTATGTTGAGTCAGTCATATAAGTAGTGTTTTTATGAAAGTTTCACTATACACGAGGGTATGGTGAAAAGTCAAGTTTAGAATTGATAAGACTAAAAAATGTACATTTGACTGCTCCAGTTGGACTTTTGCTAGGCACCTGAATCATGCCAGACGGTTTGACGACTCAACAACCACTGGTTTAGACTCGTTCAAATCAGTACCTGCTATACATCAAAACTGAAGTTTTTTTGTTGTATCTAATTTAAATTATGTTGTACATACAGTGCATTATCAATCCATTTCCGTCAATCGTTTGACGGCAGCTTATAATTGGCAAATGCATTTTTTTTACATTCAATTCAGTCAGGATAACATTGCAAATTATTGTATTGCATCAAACTGAAATTATTTATATTATTCTTTTAATTCTTCGTGATAATAATAAAACATTAAAAAAATACGAGCTCTCTGTTGGCCTTGGATTATACCTAATGGGCAACAAATGTGCTAAAACTGCACTTATCGCTTTTTACAATGTCTTACTGAACTGAGATGTGAAATGTCTGAGGAATATTATACGAAAAATATTGAAGAGAACAGCATAAAAGCATAATGATAAATTTGGATCATTTGCCGATAAACTGACGACCAATTATAGTACCAGGTTTTCCTTCAGTGATATTAATTTTATTGGTATGTGGTGTAAGTGCGCATGGTAACAAACGATTTTTGTAACGCAACCAAAAATATGTACATTTAGTTATCAAGTTGGTGAAGTTCGAATTTACTTTTAACAATTACTTCATTGTGTTACGCATGAGCTATGACTGCAAGCCGTAGTACGTTAAATAATATTGGAGCTGTCACTATTTGCTATAAATGCATATGCAGTTTTTATTATTAATATCCTTTTTTAACGTTATTTTTACTTTTTCAATTACAGGCCAGTTAGTGACCCATAACCCATTGACCGGGGTACCTAACAGCACAAGGATGATTACGCTTCGAGGAGTGCTGGGTGGACGAAAACTGCTTTTAGTTTTCATAATTTTAGTTGCTCCATTTTTTTATTTACTACTCTTCATAAGGAGTAGTGACTCTGGACAGTGTCAAATTGTAACTAGTCGAGAAGTAAGTTTATTCGGAGATTTTATGTAAATATGGGCATCATGCGTAAATCGTTAGCTTGTTTTCGAAGAAATAATAAAACTTTGAACGTGTTCGTTTCCTTTTGTGCATTCCTATAGACGGTCGTGTTTGGAAACGATGGGAAAGCCCATACATACGACCGGGCTTCTCCATTTATTTTCATTGGAGGTTTTCCAAGATCGGGGACAACTCTGGTCAGGGCAATGTTAGATGCTCACGGTGATATAAGATGTGGAGAAGAGACTCGTGTTGTTCCAAGGATCCTGCAGCTTGCTGCACAATGGAACCGATCAGCCAAAGAGACGAATCGTTTACACGAGGCTGGGCTAACTGATCAGGTTCGTTGGTACTCCAAGCAGCTTGAATTAGTATCTATTATCACAACGGGTTCCATTTCATTTGTTTCTATCAACATAAACCAGTGAATAGAAATCCCATAATAGAATAGACCTCTGTTCAATTCTTCATGCGGCTTTATATATTCCCACCGTTGTACTGTTTCTTCTTTCCTTGTTTTGTTGGTATTACCAAATTTCCACATCACATCGCTTTTTTGTTTATCTTGTAGATTATTGGAGATGCGGTTGCAGCCTTCATTCTGGAGGTTGTGGTGAAACATGGAGAACCAGCACCTCGAGTGTGCAACAAAGATCCCTTCACTCTCAAGTATGGGGTTTATCTACTTAAGCTCTTTCCACAGGCCAAATTTATTTTCATGATTCGTGATGGTAGAGCAGTTGTACATTCACTGATCAGTCGAAAGGTGAGCTGTTTATTATTATACTAGAGTTGAATTAGATAAATAATATAGATAAATTGCTTTCTGTAACGACAATAGGATTACGTTAGTGTGTCCCTGTGCGTGAAGTTAATAAGTATTTTATAAAATAAGTTTTTAATGGAAAAGATGGCAATTTTATCGTTCCAGGTTACAGTAACAGGATTCGACCTGACAGATTATAGACAATGCTTGACCAAATGGTCGAACTCTATGAAGACAATGTTGAAAGAATGCGAGGAACTTGGACCAACTAAATGCTTGAAGGTGAAATACGAAGACTTAGTTTTACATCCGAGGCCTCAAATGGAGAAAATTCTCAAATATTTGGATCTACCGTGGATGAATGAAGTGCTTCATCATGAAAAGTTTATTAATAAACCTGGGGGTGTTTCTCTTTCAAAGTATGCCAAGTTATTTGCAAGTTATTGCTTTTACTTATAAATATATATGTGTATGGCATATGGCTAAAATAAACACCTCACTCTCAATATTACTTTTTTGTGTATTTGTAGAGTGGAACGTTCCTCAGACCAAGTCATCAAACCTGTTAATGTAGAAGCGTTAACCAAGTGGGTAGGTGCCATTCCAGACGATGTGGTTGAGGACATGGACACAATTGCTCCAATGCTATCCGCGCTAGGTTATGATCCTAAAGCTAATCCTCCGAATTATGGTTCGCCAGACCCAGAAGTAGCAACAAATACTTACGATATCGTCAGAAACCATGACAAATGGACGAAAACAGTTCAAGATGTTCTTAAAAGTTCTAAACATTTAACATGATAGGGAATAAATTAAAAATAGGAGAAGAAACAAATTATTTATTTATTTTTTATTACTTTTTGTCTCAAAAACAACCTGGTTGCTTTCCTTTATATCCATGCATATACTACATGTGAATTTTACCTGACTTCCAGTCAAAAAATATTTTAATAGTAATATATATTTACCTAAATCCAAGTTGGTGTGTACAAACTCCATAGTGCACATGATGTATAACCGAGGGCTTGCAAAATTTTAACAAGGAAATCCACATGGTGCCAAGACATACCTATTATCCAATCATCAACATTTGCGTGTCCTTTTCTCACAACTGGGAACTGTCAATCCACAGCTTCAATTTGTAAAGCAACAAAACTACTAACGGTGAAAATATGTAAATGCCGCGTCTATGTAATTGTAACATCACATGAGATAAGCTGTTCATATAAACTTGAACCGAAATTAAATGTAAGGGGACTCGGTTGTATACTTAAAACTTGTCATGTCGCGGCAAGCAATCATGTAATCTTTTGATGCATGGGTTTTGCGGTTTTTAGACTGATCTCTACAAAATATTAGCCATCAAAATGTAATCGAATATTGAGAACTACTCATATACGGCTAACACAACGTGCACGTCCCAGAAGTAATTGTACCAATATTCATGAAGCAAAATGTGCAACAAATGTTTACGAATTCAAATTTTTAGATGCAACGAACAGTAAACAGGATTTTACATTTGTCTTGTAATCTTGACATATAATTTTACTCGTCAGCAGAGCCGCAAAACTTTTATGTATTTATAAATGTTTTCATGTTTCAGGCGAAAAGTAGAGCTCTTTGTAAACAACTACCATTTCATAATTAACAGTTCAATCACTTTTGGGACGCCTTATTTGCGTAGCCAAAAAATCTTCCAACTTTTTTGTGTTGTGCGATGAAATGAAATTGGTAAAGGTTTTTAAATCTACATTTCCAGAGAAATTTAATGTTGTCAAATCAGCGTTGAATCATAACAATGACTATTTGTACTGGCGGAGTGAATTTTTATGAGCAATTGTGAAATAATTGTGGATTTTTGGTACCTACGACTGAAACAAGAGTAGCAGACATGCCCCACGTTGATTGTGTCGTAAGTTTTTATCCCTATACATGATTTGTTTCGATAAATCGTTAGGGTTCTTTCGAACTGCAACTCAACCGATTTTAACAATAAAAAAATTGATAACTTTACGTAGTTTAGTAATTAATACTGTAACAATTATAATCATATTTCATTCCGTCGCATGGTGACGTACATTATAACTTTATTATTACACAATATATATGTAAATTTGACTGATGTTCTTGTAGGTAATTGTGTACTTTTAAGTATCTGTGAAAACTATATTCATTACAGTGAAACATCAACGTGAGCTTTTTATTTTAGTTTATGACGAGTAAAGGATGAAATATCCGATTTTCAATACCGTTTTAACTGTGGTAATTATTACCTCATTATGTAGCTTGGTTATTTGGCCAGATAAGTGTGATTCGTTGTCTTCAAAGTATTCCACTGTGCTCTACAAAATGTATAAAGAATAAATTGAGTAGTTACACGCATCTTAGGAAAGTAATGTACTTGTATATTTGTTAGCCTGCATCCATTCTTGGTCATTTAAATTCAAATTGCCACGTTTCATTGAAAGGCATCGAAGAAATTACAGCTTCTTTTAGTTTGCACAAGTCATTTTTCGTCCGATTTTTAGTCAACAACTTCATCTCTCAACTCGTTTATTAAGCACCTTAATAACAATGACATAGTCTTTAGCAAACGTGTTGGCGAAATTTTTGCATGCCAATTTGAGCATTTTTGACTTTTTAATTAATAAAATCATTAGAAAGATTGTTATTGTTCCTGTCCCGCTACAAATGAATATCATTATATCAAACGAATCAATCAGGACCGTTCTTTCAATATTTAACTCCTAGGAGTAAAGTTTACGAAAAGTCGAATAAGAAAAGATACTTTTAAAGTCTTTTACGTACTCGTTCCAGTTGTGCTTTCTATCCCAATAGAGTTTCCAAAAAACCAATTTAATTCAACTCAGCATTTCCTCAAATGTTGTACCAGAATTATCAATAATGGTGTAATAATAAATTACACATAAATAAAAAGGAAGAAACTGATGTGAAAATTGTGATTTCTGTTTTGTCAACTTTAATACAAAATTCAAAAACCTAAACTAAACTATACATAATGCTATATATATTTGTACATGCAACAAAACATGAATAAAAAGTTTGCTAAGTATTTTATCCAAGTGTCTTGTCGGTTACAAAAATCAAAATCTACTTCTTCTAGATCTAGATTAAAAGTTTAAGATCTTATGCTCACGTTTTTCTCCTTTTCAATCAATGTATGTATGAAGGTACTCTGTTACGTTTACCCGTTATACCGATGTACATCAACCAGTTTTTCTATATTTCTTCTACACACAGTGAAGAAAGTTTTACCGATTTAATCAGTCTGTACGATCAAGTATACACATGCTTTACTTGTTGTGAAAGAATTGAAAAGTAATCGTGTCATAACTATTATTATTACTAATTATTAAGCTATTATTAATGTTGAGTGTATATTGTCGGTTGTACATAATAAAGTCGCAGTTGTAATGTTAAGATATAAATATTTCAACAACATATTATAAATCTAATTACTGTAATCATAATTACTGTTATACGTTTAAAGTACTTGATTGTCTCCGTGTTTGTCGTTTATAGGTACGCTTGTTTTCCTCCATGTTCAAATTAGTGTTACTACAAAAACTCCCGTTTTTAAATGATAATGATAGTAAAGCAGACAGTCTCCTAAAATTATAATTTACATAATATATTTCGTTTTTACAACTTATCTTTACACTGTGCTCCAATGTTAATATGATATGTGTACAGTTAAGATTAATATAATTATGCCACTTATTGCTCGTTAATGTATATATTAATCCGTTAGGTTTGCTTCTTTCTACAGTTTGCGTGCATTTAAGGAAAATATGCGCGTACAAAACTCCTGTGTCGATGTTTGTACTGTACATGTGTTTTCTACATTAAATTGTTGTGAATGATAGAAAAACGATACTAGCTTAATTGATAAAAAATAATAGTGTTTACTGGAAAGTGAGTGTTTCAAAAAAACTCATATCATACGATTTTCAGGTCGTCGTCGATGTAGTAAGGAACGTTATAATATGCTTCATATAAATATACATAAATATTACCTACCTACACACCATACACACAAGACACAAACAAATCATGAACATAATACAATAGTACACATACATTACCGTTACTGTATAAATATTTGTGAACCCGATTAATTTTTAAATATTTGCAAAAAATGCAAAATAAAAACTTTAACAAAAATGAAAAACACTGGGATCAATTAACGATTTGTGAATAGCCATCAACCATTATCACCAGTACATGACATAGTGCGTTCCCATTATTTCATGTGGTTCTTCTAAGTGTTTCTCATCACTGTCATCACTATCACCACCATTTATCTTAATTATTTTTTTCATAGTTGCTAGCAACGGCATAAATATGAATTTCTATATATTCAAAAATAAATATTCTCCTAGACGTAAACAAGAGCTTCCGTTTGCGTTTGTCACCAGTCTTTTTTGCTAAAATAATTTCGCATATGGCATGGTCTTTTAATAAAATGATATATTATCTATGCATCTTTCTAATCTACGGCGTGTATAAAAATAGATGGCGAGAAATGAACCACAAACATGGTCCATCTGTCCGGGTCGACATAATAATAGTGTATCAAATTAGCAAGATGATTTGCCCTCTCCTCCAATTAGCAAGATGATTTACCCTCTCCTCCAATTAGCAAGATGATTTACCCTTACCCGAGAACAACATCCTCACTCCGCAGCTGGCATTTTTTTCACTTTCATCGTTACTGCCGTTGGTATACTATTTCAGTCGCCCACATGCAGTTAAACGTGATCCTCCTACCCACCACCCTATCATACAAACAAAGGACATCCGAGAAAAGTAAGCATCCTACATGTGTAGTGGCATGCCAGAGATGCTATACAATATTGCAAATTATGTATAATGAATACTATTGTTGGTCGTGGAAGTTTGTGGAGTGACGGTGGTAACTCAAACATCAGATCATCAACGATATAATAACCTTCTAGGAATGTCTAGGCAGTTGGAAAGACCGAAGCAAAAAATACGGTATGAGGAAGTCCCTCCGCGTAAAAAGATACTTTCTCTTTTTCTCTCTATCGTACCAGCTATCCCACTCTTTCATTTTTACCTGGTCGAGTTACCTTTCCTCGTCCTCTGCACTTGTTTGTTTTACAAGTTCTATGCACTTCTCAATTCTAGTTTAGCGTTTACTTTTGTTTTGCTGTTTGATGTTGTTTTGGCAGAAAAACCATTAGGATAGTAGCTCCTCCACCACCACCACCACCACCTTCTCATCTCATCTCTTCTTTGTCCTTGTTCCGACTTCCTACTTCCTCTTCTTGCTCGTATAAGGGGAATATACATAAGAACACATGATCATATTATATTTTTGTGATAAGTGTCCTTTATATAATATTTGAATACGGAATAAGGAGACTGTTAATTTTAATTAAATTAAGTGTTCAATCGTACGCGTTTTTGAAAAGGACAGTGGTTTTTAGCCGATGACAGATGAGTTGGATTGCACATGCTTTGCGTTAGTGTACAAGTCTAACCATCATGTTGACTGAAACAACTCTCGATGGTTCAATATTGTGAAGAAGTGGGCAAAGAAAATTATTTAACTTGACGATAACTAAATTTTAGGGTATGCTAGAGAAATTTTCGTTAGAAAAGAATGAAGTTTGGCGTTAAAGTAACAAATGTCACGTAGTTTTGTAGATTGTAGAATAAATTGTATTGAGGCAGGGAAGAAAGGGAGGTTGGTCAGGGTTAATATTAACTAGTTTTATTTTTGGCGTACCATTTGTACACATACAGTTCAGCATATAAAGTACAAGACAACAACACTGAAGTCTGAGGAAATGAAATTGAATAAGTGTCACTGGGAATTGAAGATAATGACTGAGAACTGTAAGTGTATTTGTCGATTTTAACAGGAAACAAACAGCACGGGGAGGGGAGGTTAAGGTCATCAACTGTTTGTTGTTGTTCTAGTTGTACACCAGAAGGAATGCCCTGGTCAACCGATTTGACCAGGGGCATAAATGGCTCCAATGGATAGTGATGGCGATGCATAATGTTCAAATTAAGTGGGAACATCATCACGACCTTTAAGAATTGTTCGCGTGGAGGGTACAATTTAAGGAGTGAGTGGTTTCGTAACAGCATGCCAATTTTGAAGTGTAATGACTAATCGCTAGGAAGTAATTTAGTTTTGGTGCTCAGGAAGGTTTCAAAAAGTTTTTGCACGCTTGTGCAGTGTATTTGTATGATTAAATGTGCTTTAGGTCGTGGGCACATACCTAGCTAATGGAAATTTTCATGTACTTTTTAAACCAAATTTTGCTTAAATGGCAAATTAGGCGGTGGTGGGAACTACCGAGGAAATATGAAAGTGATGTTATAAATTTAAACATTATATGGAGTTTAAAAAGTGATGGGGGAAGTGTTTGATGAGAAGGTAGTGCGGGATGGTAGAACAAACTTTATTGAACAGACGCAAACTGCTCGGAAGAAACGAGCTGAAGTCATGCAGCGACAAGAAGCTGTGGTAGTCATTATTAGATTTCTGAGAAGGCTCGTCCTTCGAAAGAAGTCCAGAGAAAGAGCCAAGTAAGCTATACGTACATAGAATAGACTGATTCAAAATAATTTTACAAATTGAAATTATGTATCAAAAACTTGTATCAACATTGTAGGGCTGAATTTTTGCAATTAATGAAGACATTCAATCCTGGAGATGTCGACGGAAGACTTAAATGTCTGATATTTTATGAAAAAGCATATAGACTGATGAGAAGAACTTGGTTTGTTGATTTCGAATGTTTGGAACAAGTCTGCCGGTGAGAGTGATGGACATTTGAAAATACTTATTACTTTCGTATGTAATTTGAATCTAATCTGAATTTTCATGTTGTCACGCAGTTATATAAATTGGAGTGCCACACAAAAAGATGGCCAATTCTGTTACTTGTCAATCGGAATGTTGAAGGACAAAACGGTTAAATGGATACAACACTTAAAAGACGTCGTGCTAAACTGTTTGAATTGGGTAACCTGTAAACGCTTTTCACTGTCAATTGTACAAATACCATGAAGGTAACTAATCATGATGTTATGGGATTTTACTTTACTTTTCCAGCTGAAAGAGTTGCGCCCGGTTCTGGTAATTGACGTCAACCGTATGGCTCTAGTCTTAACAACTCTTGTCTTCCTCACATCTGTTGATAAGTGGCCTATTCTTAACGAGGAAAAATATAAAATGCTGAAAGTTCCAATGCGCCGACTTACACAGACACATATAGAAAGTTTAAAAACAGGGGGTTTCCTTTCAACTGTAAATGATCTCCTGGAACAAGCATTCACTCGTCCCGGACAGGTAAATACTATCTTCGCAACGGACGTATGACTTATTAAAGACGTTCAGTCCTAATTAAAACATATTTTGGGTTGTAGCTTCCTCTGAAAAGGTCATGTTTGTGGGCCATTGCAAAATTAGTCAATCTCACGTATCAAAACCCCGGATCGGACGGTCCAGAATGGCAAGGGTTGAAAGAAATGCTGCTAAAAATGTTCGTTATTCCAGGCTACGTCAACTATGTACATGCTATGTGCCCAGAAGCCCTGGATACAAGTAATTTTTCGGAAATGATACGATGTGCGGCTGAGGAAAATTTATCCGAAAGAGTCAATGCAAACGACGCTCTCTGTATTCTTGCTAACTTAGTTCAATTAGGGGAATACAGTGGTCAGCTTAACGACGTGTTTTACCCTCACTTTGCTGTTAGTATATTCCATTTATTTATTTTTAACAATTATGTTCTTGTATTTGTTCTTTTAATGTTGTTACTCCGTTCGTATTTCAGAAATTAATAAACAATCTTCTGTGGAACAATTGTTTGAAAAAAAGTGAGGGATCTTCAACTAGAAACTGGCATCCTATTTTGGGATGGATTGACTGCCCAGTTAGAGAATCTGTGATACAAAAGCAGAATATTTTGAATGATCAACTAGCGTTTCTTTGGGGGCTTGCCTACCAAGAGGCAGTATTTTTTCCATTGTATACATTTTTAGCCAATTGTGCTTCAAATTCTCCTTCCGAACCTTCAGGAAAATCCACTGCGCAATCGCATTCAATCCAAACGCATTGCTCTTCTTCCTCTTTGAACTCGCCATCTACATCTGGCGCGTCATCCTCCAAGTCAACCACAACCCTTAAGTCAAGTCTTGTAAAGGCGTTTCGAAAGGCACTCTTTTTGGATGGAATGCAAGGCAACACCGGCACAACCATTAGGCTTACTGCTGAAATTACGGTTCTTGTGTCAGAAGCATGCAAACTATATTACAACATATGTACTTCGTTTTCTTTGTAAGTTTTAGTATTCTTCATTACTATTCCACCGGTATTCTGGTACTAAAAATTCAACGTTCTGTTGTTTGATGCACCAAGATGCAAGCTAGATTTCCTAACCGGGATTTGCTTCAAACAATCTTCCAAACTGCTTATAGCCTTATGGCAGTTCTTGAAACTGACAGGTGTTGGTGTCAAGGACTCCGCGGTGAAGTCTTGGGCAGAGTTACTGCTTAATAATACAGAACCTGTTCAAGAACATTTATTGGTGCTTTCCACTGATGCAATGAACCATTATATCACGTAAGTGTATTAATTTAAATGATTAAAAGTCTTCGTGATGAATTTGTTTATTAAATTGACATTGATGGGCATTTTTGCTTAAAATAGTATATTAGATGACCATGAATTTTATGAAGCACAACCTGTATTTAGAATTGATGAGCTACGACTGGCTTCTGGTTTCCTTAATCAGCTATGCTATCGCTTGATAACCCATTCCAATTATCATATGATTAAGGATTCAATATGGGGTTCGCTTAAAACTTTACTTATTGCTTTATATCGGAGAGACTGTCGAAAGCGCTACTGTCCTGAAGACCACTGGCTAGTAGAAAATACTAAAATGAATCAACTTATTGTTGACATAGAAAAAGGCCGCAAACATGCGAAAGTAAGTTGAATTTTTAATGTACTTAAGGTAATTTGAATCAATGCTTTGTTCAAAGTAATAAATTATCAAATAATACAATACGTGAAACTTTCGATCTCTATAGAGAGTTTTATACGATATGCCGCATGTGTTACGAGAAGACCACAGAGTCATACTCTTCAGGAAATGGGCCGCGTCTGAGAAGACTCTAAACGGGGGTGGTTCCTCGAGTTCCTCCTTGGAAGACATTCCGTCAGCTTCAACCTTAATTACCATTCATCGAGGGAGAATTGTGGAAGACGGATATGCACATTTAGCAACTTTAACACCAAGTGCACTAAAGGGAACAATTCGAGTAAGATTCCAAAACGAATTTGGACTTGATGAAGCAGGAATTGATCAAGATGGGGTTTTTAAAGGTACAATTTTTTGTTTAAAATTAACTTGTGTGTCCTCACACAGATACATTGAAGCAGTTAATGCTTGCATGCTTAATGATATTTTTGTAGAATTCCTTGAAGAAACTATCAACAAAGTGTTTAATCCTTCATTGAATCTTTTCCGAACAACTAACGAAAATTTACTTTACCCATCACCTATGTCGTTCCTACATGAAAACCATCTACAATTATTTGAATTTGTAGGGAAAATGCTTGGAAAGGCTGTTTTTGAGGTTGGTGACTTGGTTTGGGTTTGGTATATGGACTCGATATTTCATTTGTTTCGTGTTATCAATTTGCATTTATTTTATTTATCTTTTCCCAGGGCATTGTGGTGGATGTTCACTTTGCTCCGTTCTTCTTGAGTTTAATGTTGGGCCATCAACAAAGTGCATTATTTTCAGCGATAGATGAGCTTCAAACCTTTGATAAAGAATTGTATAATTCGCTGAATTACGTTAAACATTTTGATGGAGATGTATCTGTAAGCAAAGTTTCACAAACATAGCGTAACTTTATGAGGAAAATGGTAATTTTACTGTTCATGTGTGACCCGAAATGTCAGGAACTTGAACTAACCTTTTCTGTGGACCAAGACATGTTTGGGGTGGTGAAAACTACCGAACTATGTCCTGGAGGGAAAACAATTCGAGTGACTAATCAGAACAAGTCAGATGCAGTTTTTCTGTTTAAATATATATACAGCAATGCTTGATGTGAATGATGAAAATTTTAAGAGATATTAAGATTACACATGATTTTTCTTCGATTTTGTAGAATCGGATACCTGTACCAAATGGCTAATTTTCATTTACGTACACAAATTAAGGAGCAAACAAATGCATTTGTGACTGGATTTAGGTCCATTATTTCTTCAGATTGGCTGCGAATTTTTTCTCCTCTCGAAGTAACTACCATATTGTTAAACTTACAATGTAAGACTGCAGTGGTACGCTCATGGCCGACGTTTTTATTTATCTCATCATTTTAAATTAGTTGCAACGATTAATCAGTGGAGAAGATTCAGACATTGATTTAGTGGATTTGCGCCGTAACACACAGTATTACGGAGGTTTCCATGATAATCACCGTGTGGTCTTGTGGCTTTGGGAAATTCTTGAAAATGATTTTTCTGAGGAAGAACGTCGTCTATTTTTGAAGGTTTTGCCGTTTTGAACATTGTTGTCTTTAGAGTTCGTTCGTTTTACCATTTATTAATATTTTGCTTTGATCACTATATAGTTTGTGACCAGTTGTTCTAAACCACCTTTGCTTGGGTTTGTGAACCTGGACCCACCATTTTCTATTCGTTGTGTTGAAGTCAGTGATGATGAAGACACTGGGGACACCTTGGGTATTTTTTTATTTGATGGGCTTTACACATTTGATTTGTCTGATATTAAAGAAATATTTATTTTTTCACAGGGAGTGTTCTTCGCGGATTTTTAACCATAGGGAAACGTGAAACAATCGGTCGTTTACCAACTTCATCCACGTGTTTCAATCTGCTGAAACTTCCTCTTTACCAAAAGAAATCTACACTTAGGGAAAAGCTTAGATACGCAATTACAGCTAATGTTGGATTCGAATTGTCCTAAAAGTAAGATCCAATTACATATCTATGCTGTATCTCCTAACGCTGAACTATAGTACATTCCCGGAGTTGTTCTTACAGAGCGCTTAAAAATCCGGAGAAAATGGTTCAACTAATAGATCATCAGGCTTTCCATAGATTGAGAACTTGCACCCATCATGATGACAGGAACTAAACACCACCAAAATTTTAGTGTCAAACAATTTAATTCAATAAGGAAACTAAAAAGTATAATTTTATTCGCATGTTGTCATAATAAATAAAATATAATCTCATAGCAGTAAAATCATCAATCAGCCCAAAATAACCTTCTGGTTCTATCTTGAATAGAATTCATGCAATGAAGTGGTCAGGTTAAATGAAAATTAGTGTTATGAATGCATCATTATGTATTGTATGAAATGAATATTATGCCCACATACTATTGTCTACAAAAACTATTTTCATACCTTTCATATCAGCGACAAAATGTTAGTTCTTTATCCTGATTATCATTCTGTGTCGACACTGCAAAACTATCAGTATGCAACAAAGAATTTTTTCGCTACTAACAAATGACTAACGAAACAATAATTAATTACACATACAGGCATACATTATTTACCAGATTTTCACGTCCACAAATATTTTTCTTTTTTTATTCTGTAATATAATGTAACATTACTTCATTACAGTATCTTATATATATTTATCACACTACATACTGATTACACATAATCCAGGATAGTATTTGATTATCAGTTAATTTTTGTCTCCTACAAGTAAGTATAGATTTATAGAGATTTATTTGTATACGCATACTATATATATATATTTATACATATGTTATGCATATAGTTTGATTTATAGCATACTTTCCTAAAATGTACTCAACGTTAAAAATTGTTGAAGTTTTTAGTCGTCGTTAGCGTTCTCTTTTCATATGCTTTTTTGATTAAATATATATATTTGTATAATATTTCGGGTAATCCAAATTATAATAGTACAAGTGTTTTGTTGACGATAAACAGTGGTAGTCGTATTAGAAATGTTTCCATTGCAAACCTTTCTTTACTATTGTTGGTAAATAATGCTCACTACTGATTACTGAAAATATTCTTGCTTCACTTAAGTTCTAGTTAACCCTATGGCTATATGCCTATATAGCACGTAGTACACAGAATAATTAAATTGTAATCTCTTCGCTTGATTTCAAATCATCCAAAAAAGAATTTCAAGTGAAGACTTTGATGCCAGTCCAGCTTGATCTCAACAATATCATTTAATCCTTATTATTAGCAGGAATAACAATTTTCTTTGATTGCGATTCTTGTCACTATTATTACGTTAACGGCTTTTAGGAAAAACGGCAATATCATCTCAATCAATCAACCCTAATATTCATAATCGTGAATTTACACTCTGATAACTTCTTTGCGTATTTGGAAATACCTACCCACATACACTCAAACAAACATTCATACATACCCGCGATATTATCATCATTGTTTCAACTTCGCTTTATAAAATGAAAAGTCAATCAACACGGACGGAGTGAAATTTGAAGAAATATTCTTTTCCTGTGTGTTTAGTGTTGTTTGTGTGTATCGTCTTTTGGACTTTTGAATATAAAGAATTTGTAAATTAAATAAAGAGTCTCCGGAACTTAGCACTAATAAAAGTAACAATACATTTCGTTTCCCTATACAATTAAAAATGAAGTACTTTTCATTACATAATTTACAGATGCAGATTATATAACAAGTTTTTATAATTGGTTTGCATTCTAACATCTATACGTTAATTAACAATATGATTATCTTTGAAAAACTGGATACGGTAGAGTTTAACAGATGCAGTAAACGGTAGTAGAGGAAGGACGTAAATATCAGAAACATCATTAGAACTGGAGGTTTATGATAAATGTAACAGCATAAATCATCTTCTAAATATGAACAGAAGGCAAAATGTGGCACCATCATCACTTTATCAAATATTTTCACTTGTGCAACCTAGTACTTCATTTGACAATCAGTGTATCATTTCATTGTTACACCTGCCAATCTGCAGGAGCTGCATAATGTATTCAAACAACGATGTTCTTACTATAAGTTATCAAGCAATCTTGCAGTCGACTATCCATGGGAAAAATAATGAAATCGTTTATATTATCAGTTGTCGTTTTATCTTAATCATGCTTGCTGTTACATCGTCGTAGCGTTGGCTTGGTTGCAAGTGCATCTAATGTAGAGAATTTCACATACCATCTATGTAATTGTAAATTTATTCTCTGTACATGCATTATGTATGCAAGTAGTATTACAATATTAAACTTCCCTTGATAAGTTGTCCTTAATAGCATTGCTTTACTGAGCTAACGTAAAAGTATATATTCGCATTAAATATATACATAATATGCCTCCTCATCCATTGTCTCAAAATTTTCAGCATATAATTGAAATGGAGAATATTGTTATGGTAAGTCCATAATAAGGTATCTTAAAATTGCATGGCTATGATAACTTGCTGGTTATAAATACAATTTCGTAGTATATCAGTCGGCAATAGAAGTTGGATTACCGACCATTGTTTTGCCATGGTTTAACTTAGAGTCCTATGTTTCTTTCTTGTTGTACGTGTCTTGGTAGTCGTAATAATTCACTTCAAATTCCTTTATGATTCAGTTTTTCGTCATCGTTTCATATTCTGCGTCTACTTACAATTTATTGTGATAATACTAACGAATAAATAAATCAAGGCCGTACGTGTCATCCTGATTCAGTTTGCGTTGGAACAGACAAATTCTTCAGTGGTTGTATTCACTCACACTGTTGTAATGCACCTTAACTTATTCCTACCTAAGCGGATGGTCTTTTGAACTACCTAACTAGCCACCAACTAAATGAATCCGACTTGTCTACGTAAGGTAGAAAAGTGCTTAAGCAAAACAACTAACAACAAACTAATACACAGCCCGTCTAATAGAATATACGTATTAAGCGATGATTGTGCCTCTATCAATACAACTTATTAATAGATATTATTATTATTAATTGGCGTTAATGTAATAATGAACTATACGAACTGTACTCATATATGGAAATTTTTAACTGAAGGAAAACAAGTGGTATTTGGATCTGCGGGCAAAAAAGTATCGAAAAATAACAAATAAATAACAAAGGTTAGTCAATAGAAATGTCAGTATATACACTGCATGTTTATAATTAATTAAGCTTAATCACAATGATAGAAATTTAGTATTTTCTCTTTACACTAAAACGTTGTGTATGTCAGCACCATGGACAGCAAAGCAAGGTACAAAAACACAAATGTAAATACACATACATACGTACCGATGTATCTCGCTAAATCAGATTGCGCCTGTTTCGTAACAATTAACATTGGAGTAAGTTTCACCGTTGCATCTTTACCTAGTTAGCAGTTAAGTTGATTACATGAAAGAGTTGATGTAATCAAGTTAGTATAACAGTAATCATAATCGAACTAATTTAATGTTTATCAGTAATATGAATACACCTGTGTCTGTTTAAAATGTAGTCTCCTGTTGATCGCCATCTTCGATACTGTAAGTAGAACTATTTATAATATATATTAATATTAATAATTACTAATAAAGACAGTAATATTAATCACATAGTACTCAGAATAGGATAGATTTTTTACAGGAAGCATTTCTACAGGTTGATTTTCTAGCTTTTCACGCCCGTAAACGTAGTAAATGGTTGTTAAGGAGAAATAACGTAACTGATAATAATTACACGATGCATCTAAAATAGGAGGGCGAGAATTGAAGATTTGAGGAATCGTTAGAGCGAGGTTAAAATATATCCGGACATTTCAACCATTCACCTTGTTCTTTACATTTCCAGTACTCTCCTTTGAATACATGCACCACGTGGCCAGTGACAGCATCCTTTTCTTTGGCAAACCAGATGGGCTCATATGGTGGATATGGTCGACCTTAAATGTATTATGAAATTACGATTACATTTCAGTATGATTTAGTCCAACAAACAACTATATTTCGACTATTAGAGAATATAGGAATACCTTCACTTGCAGCTTGCTCGGCCTCCACTTCTCGTTTTCGACGGTTTGCTCGTTGCTTCTCCTCCAACCTTACCTTTTCCACGTTTGCATCATCCCATTTTGCCTCCTCCATTAGACGTTGGTCTGGTCTTAAACGAACGTCTGTTGGTGCTAGCTTAGATTCAGGTTCATTTAATTGGCACGCAAATTCGGTGAAGAAATAGTACTTTTCGGCATCGTCACTAAACCAAAACGAATATAATATGCAACATTGGTCTTTTCGTAGTCTACCAGTTAAACTAATACAGTTAATGGTATAAATTGTACTTACGGAAGCTGTCTTCTACTCCACAAAGTTTTAGAAGGCCCCAGCTCAAACGTAGGCTTGCCACTTTTGTCTGTCTCCTTCACCTTAAGAACTTCACATCCTTCAATTTTCGTGTCCCACGTACCACTAAGTACGTATTTCACATTGTCATCTTTATCCATTACACATCCTGAAACCTATTATGTTCGCATTCAATTTATTGTTCTCACATAGCCCCAACATCACCAAGTGAGTCGTAGTCAATCAAGTTAATCAAAATACCTTTCGTTGAACGTCTCGGTTAAAATAAGAGTAAGGGATATACTTTAAGTGACACTTGTCTCCGTTTGTGTGATTAGTAATCTCCATCTCGCCATGATGATCAACCCATAGTTTACCAACAATAATATTGTGGATTGTGGTGGTCACCTTACGCCAGGTATAATGGTTTCCTAAACCTAAAAAGTACACACCCATATTCGGTTTAACTAACATACATATTCATTTGTAATAATAATGCAATGGATTTATTAAAGTACATACCAGAAGAACTTTTAAATCGCAAATGAGCTATTCCCATTGGAATAATTTGTAAGTATTTCCCCCTAAACTTGGATGACATTGTGAACTCTTGCCAACAGTCCCAACCCCGTCCTTCACAAAATTGAGCAGCCATTGGAGGGTGATGACTAACTTGTTCATTAAGACAGCGCCATCCTAAATCATCAGTTCGATCACATTCGTAAGTTTCTCCCAATAGTGGGTTAAAGGGTTTTCCCGTGCGTACCTAATTCCAAAATAAATCGTTGTATAGGGGTTTCAAATAAATAAACATGGTTACATGTGGGTAATTAACACTTACAGACGTTGTAGCATAAGCAGACACTGTAAAGGCAGCAACATAACTCAATTGTTCACAAGAATCAGTACACTGTGCTGCTCGATCTAAAATGTCACTATATTCAAAATCTTCAGTCAATCTTTGAAGCATAGACAGTGGCTCCGAAAAATTTACAGGCATTGGAATTTTTGTCAAATCCTTTCCAATACAGTTTTTCATGATGCTCCATAAATTAAGTGGGTAGTTAGGCTTCTGTTCAGGCAATCTTTTGCGACGGATTCGACGATCACTGCTAAAAACTTGCACTGATTTTCCACTGTCCCCTGCAGGCTTTGAACTCTCTTCATTGGCGTTGGTCTTTGACTGCAAAAATATTTTGATTGAAGGTTCAATTAATTTTTTCTAAAAAAACGTCTTTTATTTATTTATTTTTTCGCATCTGTTCTTGCTTACTCACCTTAGATCGAATGCATCTCACAGTCTGACTAGCACCCTGATTGTTTTCCTCAGTGTCACTACTTGAGTCGGACTGTCGACCTCCTTCCGATTTCTGAGACATAATTTTTACAAAAATAAGTGCTTAAAATAAGATACGATAAATCACTCATCAACCTAAACGTTACTTTGTTTGTGAGTTACTTTGTGAGTCTAGTTGTCGTGCTTCAAGAGGCTAATATTTGTCTTGTTCTATTCTCATATAATTACAACTACCTGAGAATCAACACTGATTCCGCTGGAGGTTCGACGATGTGATGAGATGGGCACGTCCACGGTAAACTCAGTCGCATTATCAACAGCCGTCTCCACAGCATCGTAGTACACAGTTTCATCATCTTCATCCGATTGCACCGACCCTTGGATTGAAACATTCATCCTTCCCTTATTTTTAGCTTTTGAAACGCCTATTTAACCAGTTTAATGAAGAGGACCGGACAGTCCAAGTAGGAGTCATAGGCAATCGAAGGTGCCAATTACATGTTCAGCGTGTGTATGAATAGTTAATACATACAATCAGATTTTGTGCGTGAAGAATGGATGGCAGCAGCACAGGTTACACAGAAAAATTATTAAAAAGCAAAATACACAGGATCATAAAATCAGTCAAACTAATTTTCTTATCTCAAATCACCAATACAAATCTCTTGCAGCAAACAAAATACCGTACAGTCTAGCATTACAAAATATTTTAAAATGTTAAATTAAGTGATTTCTTCCAAGAACGTACAGTGATACAAAATAATGCGTCGTCACTATCACAGCCACAACAGCAGTAAAAGTAGTCGTAAGTGCGATGTGTTTGTGTTTATCCGAAAAGGTTCTCAAACAAATTATTAGCAGCTATAGTAATACAGAGTAATAGTAATAGTCACCAGTTACTTGTACGACATATCACGATTAAGTCAGTTTTATAGCAATAGCAATGACAGCGTGCCATATAACTCTCTACAAGTCCCTACTAGTCACAATATCACAGCAGCAGTTGGTCAACGGCTTAGCACTGAATGGTGAAGTAATAATGATTCAGAGAAGACCATTACGATAAAAATGGTAAGAGATTAAATTTTCATAGGTAGTATACTCTGATAATGCTGTTGAATGAGACAAAGAAAACTGAAAGTTCCTTATGTCCCAAGTAAAAATATATTGGATTAAATACGAACGTTCCAAGCATTCATTCCACTGTTAAAATGTATACCTATGAAAACAAACACTCGTGTCGCTCATTCGAAGATTTTGTCAGACTTGGTTCATCACAACAACTTATAAGTGAAAGCTTTGACAAAACCCAATGTCATCTTGATATGGATCCTCTGTTGACTTTTTCATTGCATCAGCAGTATCGCTGTTTAGATTATATTACTAATTCAATATAGGCAAAATTGCTTTCCTATTCACGAATTTATGACATTCTGGCTGGACGCACCTGTTCTCTCCAGATAAGAAAATTGCATTTTATCAACTAGGTCAACACAATGAAATGTAAATCACACCGTCACAGATTCACCATTTAACTTGGTTGTAGAAGAATAGGCGTCAAATTATGTTTATTATGGATAGCTCGAGTGATAATGTCTCCAATTAATTAGAGTTACCAGGAAAAACTACTCTACTAAATACTGGCAACTTATTTAATAGGAACGCGGTTCAGTACGTCAATATCACGTGTAAAAAGTTCAAAATGTAAAATGCTGCTCAAATGATTGCCATGGCACACGACGAAGAGATGAAGTGATGCTGAGTGCTTCATTTGACAGCTCAACAAAGCTCTTATTCGAAATTTGTTGCTTTATGTTAACTTTTCAATTTGTATCCGTTAAGCGTTAAAATGAAGTATACAAAGTGCTATAAATATATTGCTAAATAGATCCAAACGCTACACCTGTTTCTTACTGACGTGTCGACGTGCATGGCAAGTGACAATCACACATTGATACTTGAACGATAACAGTCTTTACGAGCAAGCTGTAAAACTAAAAACCGATTGAACTTTCTGCGTGATAGTCCATGATTTTGCAATGACACAGGCGGTTTTGCTAATTTGACGAACTCGTCAAAAAATAAAATTAATGCGATAATCAACGCAAGACACACATTTGATTGTCTTCCATCAGCATTACACAGTCATTGACAGATAAAAATATATTCATGACTGACGACTTCCCTTAATGATTGACAACAACACCTCGAACGAATACTTTAGCTTGACGGCGAAGCTACAAGAAACCACACTACGTATATCACTAATCAATTTCTTAAGTATAGCCTTATGTTAAGCCACCCACACAGCGAAGACGCATTTCATCATGTCTCTACATGCATCTCGGAGGGAGCGTGAATCATGTCAGTAGCACCATGATTTTTTTTCATAATTATCTTGCGTCCGGTCTCCGGAGTCATCTTCATACTCCCTTCCTTGGCTCATTGAAACAGTTGATAAAGATGTGCATATGTGCATTACTGGTCAATTTGTCATGCGTATTCATGTAAATACTTGCCTGTGTAGGTTGACATGAACCAGTTACATTAATATACGTTACGTCTCTCTGTGTGGTACTTCGTGCTAATATGACTATTCTCTTTACCCATCTTTTAGGCACTACCGTATAATGTAGTCGGTCACTGCCTATATGGTATGTGTTTGATGATATGGTGGTCGTTGTCTCGTTGTCAGACCACGTATCATTTTAATATAATGATATATGGCAATGCGGCTTGTAACTCGGCCTACAAAAGACGGAGTTAACTAATACATAGACATTTCTAATGACGTTGGTCTACAAATAGTCCATAAAAACTTTCAGTCTATCATTTTTTAGGGATAATGAAAATGGGACAACCGTGGATAATCAAAACAATGTAACGCTGTACAGATGCATGCATGTAGACAGTTTATAGGGAAACCTTACACACTTTTCACCCAGGCACTACGCCACTAACACTTATGCACCGCTGACCGTGATCGGCATTTCATTGTAGTTGCAGTTACAATGACCGCGTGATAGACGGGTGGAATTTCATGATGGTAATGATAATACATGACGATTCCTTATGTTGTTGAAGCGACATCTCACACAGTATAAAACACCAGTACTGCTTGGGAGTATAAAAACGGCCAGAATTGCAAATATTATGATGTGTAACAGCAACTACAGTCACTATTAGCTCTAAATGTCTCTAGGATAAGGTCAAACGCAAGTAGCGAATAAAACAGGAACCTTTCCTGTACTCATCTGGTCATTCCTCACGGCCACCCTCATTCTTTTCATAGAGGAAAGAATGAAGGCCAGATTAAAACACTTATTTAAATTGCACATACACATAGACAGATATTTGGTGCATGCTACTACATCACAGCAAAGCAATATTACCAGCTCAAACAGTTCTAACTACACTATTATTATTAAGCTTGCCCTACACATATATTCATATCTCTCTCTCCGACTACAAATTTCTCATACATACCCCGTTATTGTTTGGGTTGGATAAAACATGTCTTCGACCCCATGTAAGAGTCTAGCCATAGCCTCTAGGTTTACACGAGATTCTTAAAGAGCCGTGGACAACGACGCAGCACTAGTGGTAATAGTAAGTGCCAGAAGAAAAGACAGGAAGAGAGAAAGAAACGTAAACGTAAGTGGTAATATGAAACAGCTGAAGATATTTATCGACTCGTACAACCAAAAGATGAGCCAGTTAGTTACAATGTCGGTAGTATGTATCCCTTCCATTGCGCTGCTCCCTTCTCTTTTGAACCTACTATGTCCAAAAGTGAATCTACCAATTTAATAAGCCAGTTGAGAACTCTATTATCGGCGGATGTATTTTCTAAAACAACTACAAGCCATGATGTGCATGTACCACACCAGAGAAAATGAAAGCATGTCGGGCACTATTTCACTCAAATGTCAGCAAACACCAACATCACAACAAACTTCATCTCCTCCTTGTAAGATTTTAGTAATAAGAATATCACCATCATGCTCATCATCGCCATCAGTAAAGATGGAGAGAGGGAGAGATGAGGACAGGAGAACAGCTACAACACCAAACAGAACATGGGCCAAACTGGCAGAAAAAACAAGACGGCATACAACATCAGATTTTCTATTCATCATCATCACAACTCCCAAAACACCATCATTACACCGCCGACATGGCCACATAACCAACCACAAAGCACTTGTTTAATGGAGAAAGCTACTGGTATTTTTTTTTGCTGAGAGAATGAATATTACTATTACTGATGTGATACCAACTTGGCTCTGCAGAAGCAGCAGCTCTCTCCTTTTAAAAAAAAACTTTCTATCCGTGTTGGTTCTCATACAAGCCACATTTCTATATCATCATTGGCAGCAACGAGTACTCAATATAGTACGACAAAGAAGGAAATGGCATAAGACGCTCCCACCCAACTCTCCTTCATTATTCTCCCAACGAATTTCTTTAGTCTTGTGCTATTATTTTGGTGGTATTAAATCGTGTTGGTCATGCGGTTTTTTTTGGTATGAGGGAGAAAGTAAAATGTAGGACTAAAAACTGCACTGCACTATAGCGAGTAAATCATAAATCGGCAAATATACTGAGGTTTGCATTTCGAGAAAAAGAAATGCATTAAAGTCGTACAAAAAGGGGACGGAGCGACATACGGACAAACGGTTATAATAATGCCTACCTAATAATAGTGCACGGTTAGGACATATATTATATATACATGCATCTCATACCTACTCGTTTATATTTAGTTTTGATACTCTTTACCCTGAGGAAAGCTCACTTTTAGGAAAATGAAACCGGGAAGCACCTTTTGGTGCGGATTATGATGATGATACACACAGTGCGATTTACTGCATGACATAGATTCGACCCCGACCGTATATCGTGTTTACTACTACACAAAGTTATATGTACGTATGTAATATGCAACACCTTGTATCCACTAGCAACACCACAGCATATATTATTATCTTCTCTCCCGTCTTTCTCGGCTCGTCACTCCGAAAAATGTTGCTACAATACTCACAATTCAATAGTTTTCCGTTGCGTGCACAAAAAACAACTTTTTCATTCCCCTATCGCACATCGAATGTATATATGCAACAAGAGAAAGGCTGGTGTTGTCTATTTGTCTCTTTTCTGTACTATGTAGACTATATGAGATTAAAATCAGAATTATGATCAGGAGGATACGATAACAGTTGTACATGGAACAAATAACTTTCACGTATTAGATAAATGGCAACTGCACATCGACACACAAAAAAAGAAATGGTGTGGGGCTGCGGATTGATGCTCACTGCTGACGCCGACTGCTGCTTTGATGATGATGAATCATCAAGATAAGGAGTAGCACGTATCGACAACAGCAACCGCCGTTTCATGACTGCACAGTACTTTAGGACTGGCCCTGCCCTCCCTGTCATTTATAAACTACAAGGTAGGGTGCGGTGGAACCCACCTTTCCTGATTAAACATCTCTTGTACATTTGACTTACTTGTGCTTGTGGCACAGGTCCAGAGGAGCTAGGTCTAGAGCCTTATGATAAGGCCCTTATCTCAGAGACTATATTTCATGTGGTTTATTATGCCCCAGTCTTTAGTCAAATAATCCCCAGACATTTTATCTTCCGGTCAACTTAACCCCCGGTCTACTTGCGACAGATAGATTTCTTGATAAAATACGTAACTGGCGTAATGCCACCATGGTGAACTGCCACCAAAGGTCTAACTGCCACCATGCCTAGCTGCCATCATACCTAACTCCCAACTTTTTCAACGGCAACCATGAAAAATAGTTTTTATTAAATCGATCTTTAATTAAGAATCTATCTAGTTTCTAAAAAAAATAGGTTTTACTTCAATAGAGACCAATTCTGCTCCGTGCATTTAAAATGGGAGCAAAGAATGGAAGACTCCTCCTTACATAAGGAAAAGTATTCTTAAAGAATACGACCGAAAGTCTCACCAAACTTAACTGCCCTCAATGCATATTCTTGTTTAAATACAGTTCACTGTCCCTCAACTTAAGCTGTCAACCAAATGCTAATCATTGCAAAAGATGTTTTATTTGCATTGTACTAAACGTGATTTCCCACGTGCTTGCATCAAATCGCCCCTCTTATTATAATCATTTAATTAATGTGGAAAAAGCCATCATTCGTCCCTGATGTAAATTAAAGGAATGATTAATTAATCAATATTTTTAATCATTGTCAACTTTGTAAATAATACAAAGTTTTCTACTCTTTTTCAAGTCTTTAGTCATACGCTTTGGGCGATCCTTTTCATATTCAACCCTCCGGTCGTTGTTTCTGGAGATAACTCAAACACATCTTTTATGGTCGCAATACCAATTACATGTTTACATTAATATTATTCCTCTTTTTCGTATTAGTTTTGAAGGTAGACCCAATCGGAGTGGAACAGTAAACAATTTGGGCATTGTGGGAGTTTACCACGGTTGCAGTTAGACTAGACCCTGGTTGCAGTTCACCATGGTGGCATTACGCCTGGAAACGTCCGACATACAATGTGACTGTACTATACTGTTGCATTGTATTAAACTCTCCATACTGCACAAAAAACCAAAGATAGTCTTTGCGCCATCTATTCAGCATCTATTCACTACTACAGCTATATTGCATTCTCCACTCACTACTCATTTGTTTTTACCGTTATCGGGTTTTGTACACTATTTTTGGTCTTACATTTATATACTGATGAGGGATATTCAAAATATAGTGAATTCCATTTTAAGTGAAAATAATTTTGAAACCTAAAACGAAACTGTGCGAACCCATGGATACGATACTTCCATGATAGCAACTCATTTTTTTCTGGTATACCATCTTTTACATTCTCCAGGCCTTACCTGGTGTCGAATTTGGTGAAAGTAGTGGATATGAACAACGGTCAACGGAAGAATGAGGGAAAGGTGAAAGTGCCAGCGAAGTGGTGATATGTAAAAGAGCTACATGCATCTTGGGGAGCATGTTTATTGTTTGTATGAAACACGCAAACAGTTTAGATTTTGCTTTATTTTGATTTTTCAAACACATACATAGTGTTCTGCCTATTTAATGTGTGTTACCTGATGTTACATTATCTAATACCTATGAGTCTGCATGGTTTATATGTATGTCTGTCTTGTCTGTCTATTCTTTTTGTGTCTTGCATGCTTGGACCAATTTTACTCAAACACATGAATTCCTTTCCTTACAGACAGACTATATGGCTGGAGCCATATTTATTTTGAGGGAAATGGTTAACTTTTAAGATGAATGAAATGGTGTGCTTGTATCGTACAAGTTAAAGATGACTCGGCTCAGGAGGAGCAAGAAAATGGAAAATTAATCGACAGTGTTTTATCCAACAAAGAAAAAATCTGCCATGCACTTACAACAGCTACATCCTTATTTACAGCGGGTTTATTTGATGTTGCAGAATTTAACTATTTGGTCGGGTCTCACTTTGCGTGCATATTACTATTGCTTTGTCACCGACCCACACAGTAAGCAAGACATGTACGTAACTAAATGATTTGTTAGCATTACACGAGCGAGCAAACCTCGCTTCCAATTCCTCCTTATCTCTCTTGATATCACCATCAAGTCGACTTGGCCCATTTTGTATACCTCAGGCGCATGGGAAGACATTACTTTGCATGTTTTTGCTCATTTTTCCACAAACACCCAAGAACACTAACTAAATGCTATCTAGCCAATTCCACAATTTAATACCACATCTACTGCACTGCTTGCTGATCATATGGTACTACACGTGCCTGCTATTTGTTATTCGTCTAACCTTCTGTGTAGTCAACAGCCACCTAGTCGCATGAAGACATGGAGAAATTACCTCATGGAATCTGGAATAGTTTGAAAATTCTACGTCTACTGCACTGTTTTAAAGGCAATCGATAAATGTATGTATGTATGTAGTGCTTTGTGCACCAAATGCTTAGAAACAAGTGCCAAGGTAACTACTGTTTTTAGACTGATTGTTCATCATTATATCCTGCAAGGGCCACATGCATACAAAGCATAATACATGGAGTGTTTCTTTGTACCTTTATCTATATAAGTATGCTGCATGACCGGAGATTACTTTCAATCTATTAATAAGTACAATACTAACCTAAAACATAATATTTTGATTTACAAATCAAAGAAAGATAAACAGAAACGCTTTCCAGTTCAATCCATTAGCAACTGAAAATTTTACACGTAGCAAAATAAACTACAATTCCTAATTACTTAGAATGTACTGATAAATGAAAATATGTACTTATGTATAGAACAAGAAAATTAAGCGTAACAAAAGCATGTAGTGGCAGGCACTAACACGCAAAAGTCAGAAATTTTTAAGTGAATGCTACAAACTTCGCATATTTAGTAGTACTTTAGGACGATATTCAACACTAAAAATCAGGTACATCTACAAAAGTTGCATCATACCGCTACTAAGTATAAATAAAATGTCTAAATAATAACAGGTAAAAGTAACGGTTATAACGAAGTAGAACATCTACAATCATGAATCATGATACACACCACACATAGAAGATCGAGTAATTCGCTGACGTTAGGTACTTCGTTGCATGTCGTAATAATAATTAGCGCCAATGTCATACTTTAATAATAAAAAATAACTATAGACTATGAAGGTGTTTGTTATCTTACCACCTTGTTGCTGTTGATTAGAAGCAACTGCAGCAGCTTCTTCCAGTTTCCGATGTTGTTGAGCTAGCTCCTCAACCATTTTCTCAAGTTTGATTCGTTGGTCTTTTTCAAACTGAATAGCTTTCTGCCATTTTTTGCCCTGAGTTTGTGCTGCTTTAGCATACTCAGCACAAGCCTTTAAGAGAAAATGTAAAAATAAAAACTATAATTTATAGTTTCAGAAGGATTTATATTAAACAGTTGATGGTTCAAGTACTGAATTTATATTAAAAAACGTTGCTCAGTTTGTGTAAGGTCAAAAGCAGCAACAATGCATTTCCTTACGTTTATCATCGCAGTCGACGTGATTCTGAAGAGAGTTGCTCGTTCATTGACTTGCTTCACCTTTGTCGAAATATCTTGGTGGTTGTCCATACTTTCCAGTTCGCTGAGTGCCTTTGTCAACGAATTTCCATGTTTATTGATCAGCTCGCAGCAGGTTTGCAAGTCGTCGCGTTTGGCAGTAAGCATTTTGAATACGTTGGTGACCTCGTGACTGTCCATGGGAGTACTTACTTCTGTTTCACCCATTTTTTAAACAACTTTTTTTAACTAATTAGGCCTTTCAAAATCACCCAGGAAGATTACTGATTCAACTGTCTTACATCACAAAAGTTGCCACGATTTAGCTGACAATCTCCAAATCAGCAGCTGTCAAAATCGCTAGCTAACCATTACAACTATTGTTCGCAAGTATAATATGTACGCTAAATGGAAGGTGACGTTTCACATATGACGTTTCACAGTGACCGTTCATCTAATATTTAAAAAGAAAAAGGAACAATCAACCTGCCATCGAAAAACCACGTTGTTACTTTCCTAGTAGCAGCGTTATATTTAGTATATATAAACTTATCTCAATAATAACAGTACTTACTAAATTTCTTCCAACGAGCCTACAAAATTAGCTCATTCAACATGATTCCCATGCAACACCGAGTTCTAAACATACGATAATAACAACTTATGACTTACAAATAAAATGTAAAAACAGCATTTTGCCGATTCACCTGACAATAATTTTGGTAACACTGCTGCGAACAATCTTTTTGTAAATTATTGTCTCTGTTCTGTATTTCTTCCCTTTGGTTAGTGTACCTATTGACACAGACTATATTTCCCTTGGTGTACTCCACCACCACCACCAAACACCACTAATAAAATATTAAATACCATACAAAATACCAAATAATATCGTTATTTATTATTATTATCACTCAAGCCTAGTCACCTACTACTACCCCACTACACAGCTTGCTTCCTCTTTCGTATGACGACGACGAGGACGATGATGATGATGAATCCATTAAAATCAAATTACTTGACTGTAACGACACTGCTTCTGATGACTTTACTATATTGCAATCGCTGACTTCAGCACAAAATGCGAGCAGCTGAAACAGTTATAATGTATACATAATTTTTGGGTGTTTTAAACTATGTGCATAATCTATTTATTTGCGTACTGTACACTTGCTGACTGACACATATTTGCTATAAAATTATTCCGATATTAAAATTTTACATGCTTAATACCCAATACACCATAATTTATTAGTAGTAGTAATACAACAACTACTACTACCTATTAATAACAGGGATCAAATTGAGAAGAGATATTAGCCATCGTCATTATCATACCAAGTGCAGTGCAGTGCAGACTGGTAAAGAGTGTCAGTTTCACTAGCTGTTATAGAATGTTTGCTCAAGTTTGCTGCTCTGCTGGTGTGGGGAAAAGAACATCGAACGTAACGCATCGTCGTCGTCAATATGCAATGCCAACACTAACACTACCTCCACTACTGCCGCACCACAACAATTATTATTAGTCAGCTTTTACTTCTGTTAACATGAAAGGATATATTGGCTAAATGGATTTTTACTACATTCTCCTTTTTTGCAAACGTGCACAAACGACGAAGAGAGAGAGGCGAGCACTATTGAAGGAGCTCACTTAAAACGCAAACACACACACACACACTTCTTCCTGATAATGCATGCATCTATTGGCATTGGCATATACTATACTGGCTCTCATTCGTGTACATTCCGTACTACTTCAATTCCCATTAGCAATAATGGTGCAAAGTGCAAACACACATACAATCATACATACTTACACTTACACACAGAGACACAACTGGCCAAGTTTTACAATGTGGAAGTAAAAAAGGTGGCGGTGAAGGTGGGTGATGAGGATGGACGATGTATCATCATTATATAAATATCTAGTCGTCATGATTATCATCTGCAAAATCAGCAGCAGACCAGCACACACATAAACATATCGACGGATAACATAACAAAATATAGTCTCGTCATATATACCAGTTTCACGTATATTTTCTAAAGTTAACGTAGTGTGTCATCAAAATACCTTTAGATGTTAAGCAAGTAAATCCGACTCAAACATTAGAAATATTAGAAATAACCTATTCGTTGAATAAGACTGCGTAATGCTGCTGCTCTGGTCTCTGCAATCTCTGCATGCGTGCCCGTGGCTGTGGCTGTTGTGGTAGAACTCCTCTTCTGTTAAAAATCGTGTACACACTGAATGTACTTTTTTGTCAAAATGTTATCATCAGGTTATATGTGAGTGGAATTGAGAGTGAGGTGGTGGTGGTGGTTGTTGTGGTAGCGAGATGATCTTACATACAATTTTTTCTGGTTGCTATTCTTTTGCTGTCTCGTTGTCTATTTGTAAATAGGGTTTGCTCAAGTGGAACTTGAAAAAAAATCAAAGAGAGAAGAGAGCACATAGTACTTCCTACCATAACCAATGGCACAAACACAACAACCACTATATTATTTACTACTACGCATCTAAATGGTATCTTTCTTCTTTATTTGCTGTGTCCGTGTGGTGGTGGTGGTGTCCGACCGGCGATGTGCATTGTAAACGTAACACAACACTTCGTTTTTTCGTAACACCCACCCGCTTGGTCACTTTTTTTAACATAGTGTAAATGGACAATTTAACATTGTTGTCACGTTACTTATGGGCCCCTCCCTAAACCTGCATGCGTTACGTTCTAAATGAACGTTCCCTTACTGTACATGAAGTATATATGACCGTGTACGAGAATGATGATGATTGATGATACATGATGAAGCCACAAATGGTTCATTTATCCACACGTAGGTGGCATACGTGTATGAGAATGTATGTACGCTTATATGAGGATTAAACTTATACGAAGTGTGGCATTTATAAACCGTATATATTCTTATGCTGGGTGGACCGTATATTTTCTTATCATGGGCCGACCGTATATTTTCTTATGATGCGCCGACCGTATATTTTCTTATCATGGGCCGACCGTATATTTTCTTATGATGGGTCGACCGTTTATTTTCTTATGATGCGCGGACCGTATATTTTCTTATCATGGGCCGACCGTATATTTTCTTAAGTTGGGTCGACCGTTTATGTTCCTGGGATAGGCCGACCGTATATTTTCTTATGATGGGTCGACCGTTTATTTTGTTATGCTGAGTCGACCGTATATTTTCTTAAGGTGGGCCCACCGTATATTTTCTTATGATGGGTCGACCGTTTATTTTCCTAAGATGGGCCGACCGTATACTTTCTTAGTATGGGTCGACTGTTTATTTTCTTAAGATGGGCCCACCGTATATTTTCTGATGATGAGTCGACCGTATATTTTCTGTATAGTACCCACCTCCTCCGTCAGAATGCGTAGCATTCTGGAAAATTTCTAGTATAGTACTATAGCATGTGATGTGTGTGTGTGTAACAAGATGTGATAATATTATTAAGCTCTGGTTCTGCATAAAGAAGCTGTAAAGAAGAACTTCAGATTGTTGGAAAACAAAGATTAAAGCTTTCTGCTATACACGACGCAGTAGTGGAAGTAATGCGGTGATGCTGCTAGGTGGTAAAAACAGAGAAGAAAAATAGGTATTTATTAGCAGAGAGAGAATTATAGAAGAACAGCGACAGCAAATCATTCATTTCTGCCAGACTGACACAATGGTGGGCGCGTGTGATAGACAGAGTAGTGGTAGTGAGCAAGCACCACAGTAGAGTAAATAGTAAATAGAAAGCAAAAAAACACATTTTGATACAATTTCATCTTTTTGATGTGACTGAGCGTCGTAACAAAACACGGAATGATCGGGTTGGTAACGAAGTGAGCACGAGTAAACGTCGTAGTATGACTATGGAACAGCGTAACGTGGTTTGTGTGGTTGGATTTCATAACTAAACCTGCTAGATAATTGCAGCAATAGAGACGCAGATGAAAAGCTTTGTATTAATACAAGCTGATTGAATAGCTAAAGACTCGATATTTTGTCATTTTACCTAGTATCGCTATACAAAATTTGAGCTAATTTGGATAAAGTTTAAATTTTGACCCCCAAATGACCCCCTGGGGATTGATAAAATTCCCTGAAATTGTATCCCAGAGATGTCACTGTCTAAGGTGCCAAATTTGAGCCAAATCGGCAGAATCAGCGTCTGGCCTGTAGAGTGATGACGGACAGAGAGAAAAATACGCTAAAATCATTACTTAGATGCAAGATCTTTCATCTGCGTAATAGTAATAATAGTATGCATTTACAAAGGAATTATTTCCTTATGTGATGTCGACTGGATTTTCTCTTTGTGTGTGCCAATTTTGTGTGGTGCATTGTTGTAATACAATTTTTGTTGATTTTTGCCATTTCCCTACTTTTCTCTTCCTAATAATGAAAGAAAAATGCGTGGCCCCGTTTTCATTCATTCATGGTGTCTATTTATGATCTCTGTTGGTTGCTGATGTTGACCATTGATCAATATTTTGACAAACATTGCTTAACATTGTGTACCCTTTTATTGTTGCTTTTTAAATAATCTTTTAAAATGGGCGTTTAATTAACCGCCCTGTGAAAATCGATCGATCGCCTCTTTGATAATGGTGATTGATTTGATTTAATTCATGGGGGAAAGAAGTGATCATTCGTCCCTGAGTAAAATTAAAGGGATGAAAAATAAATCAACTTTTTTATTCATTTTAAACTTTACATATACTGCAAAGTTTTATACTCCCTTTCCAGTGCTTGAGTCATATGCTTTGGACGACCCCTTTTCTTTTTATATTCTAGCCCTCCGGTCATTGCTGCTGGAGGTAAATCAAACACATTTTTTATGGTCGCAATACCAATTACATGCTTACATATTTATATATGAAATTTTAAAATATTTTAAGAAATCCACACAAGTACATCTGAAATCTGCTACATTGTCTGAATTTTTAATAAAAAAAGATACGAGCAACGTCAATTTCATGCTGTACAAAAAAGGCAACATGCATTTTATACCTATTTTCATTTATGCAATCGTCTTTTTCTTCAATTTTACGAGGCAGATTTTTCCATACGCACAATAATATTCGATAACCACACAATGTTTGAACGAAAAAGTTGATTTTACTCTCCAGTTTTTGCGAATTTTTGCGAATTACCATAATAGGCAGATTCATTTTTCGTTCCTTTAATTTTACTCAGGGACCAATCTTCACCACTTCTTTTTTCCTCATGAATTAAATGGCTTAAATTAAATAATTAAAGGGGATATTGATCGATTTTCCAAGTACGGGTGAAATTATCCCTTTAAAATGTATTGAATTGGCAAACGTAAATTTTGATAGGTACTGGTTAACTGGGGTAACAACTCAACATGTTCTTGACTTAATTTATAGCATTTTAATTTGCTTTCGTAATGCAGAGACAGTAGTGATTTGTATTAAAGTATTGACTTGTGTTGTCATGCATATCGAACGATCTACTTACTATGAAACTTTTTATACTTTTCTATTAGAAAATTTCTAATCATATTATTTATTTAGTGCACGGTAGTCTAGCATATTTGTTAAAGTTACCTTCGACATGTATAACATCAACATGATAGGATAAACGCATCCAAGTCTTTGTCATTCATCAACGGCATGCGTCATCATCATGCACTTCACGACCGTGTTCACGTTTATGATCCTCTCTTGCGGTACGAATGTACACGTTTGACCTTGCACACAAATATTAAAAGCTGTAGTATCATTTTTGTTTAAGGATGGATGATTTGAATTTAATGCTGGAAGAAATACACAAGTAATGATCCTAAAACTAACCCAAGGTTACGGTGTACCTTAGTCACGAGCGTGAGGAGTAAGGACGTATTTCCATGTGAATTATGATACGGTATCATATACGCTGTAGCCTGAGCTCAGAATCATAATTATCAATTAAATCGTTAAACTTATAATTAGTTTATTTAATATAAATTATATATTTATGCTTAAAATAAAATCCAAATATTATACACTACCACCATATTCTTTGTCCCGGTAAATTTCCATCTTTATGCAAGTACAGCATTTGGAAGATAAAGGCAGGAGCATATTCGTATTACAATTTACAATCTGCAATGGTGAAGTTCAGGAAGAGCTTTAAACTGCGAGCACAAACATTCAACATTTCCTTTTCACATCAAACACATGGACACAATATGCATTCGTAGTAACTCGTACCTGCCAGACTTGCACTTTTCACACACTGGCTAAAAGTACTATATATAAGTATGCTATATTGCAATTGCAACCAAAAACTAGGAGCAAGAAAAGATTTCTGTCAAACACTTCGTATGGAGACAAAAGTATCTGCGAAAATCATTTCATTAAAACTCAACCTTTGATTGGACTTTCTCTGTATATTCATCACTTACATGGATCCAGGCTTTCGAATGCTGTGTCTGTGTGGAACAGTAATTCTAACTGCATTTACATTGTAAAATTTAACTAGAACAATAAATTGCATAAAATACAATATGAACATTTCACCTTCGAAACCAAACTTAAAAGAGCCAGTGTGTAGTGTCGGTCGTGTGAGTATCCAGAGGTATATAGGATTATCCGAGTGTAACACGTGTTTAGAGAAACTCCCAACACTATAAAATGTCTTTTATATTCCACTATTTCACAATTCACACAGGACAGAGACCCTTCACACACTGCTATTTATTGAGAGAAAAAACGAAATGTCTTGTTCTACTGTCACACCACAAGGATTAGTACTGGATGTAATGAGTAAATATTTATTACATCAACAGAGAATGTAGGTGAATCGGGGATACAAGCACGCATACGTCTAATTTGATTCATAAAATATAAATACCTAATTTTTCTCTCCAGTCTGGTCGGCTGCCTTCACACACGCGACGCGATTCCTACAATGCTCCAAAGTCTACTAAACAAAAAATTCGAGTTGAGGAAGAAACAAACAGGAGGAAAGACTTCCATGAAAATGTGAAAAGTAACCTTCACTAATGCACCTATTGTTTATTACGCCTTCGGTATTTTCTCAATATTAATATCTTTGTTACAGTGTCGTACGACCGGGCTTTGCGTTGGAAATGGGCAAAGGGTATATGTTTTCATGATTTGATTACTTACTACTATATTCACATTATAAGAACATTACCTACGAGTCGTAGCCTACGACAGTCTACCCAAACCCAGTTAGAAATTTGGCGTGAATGAGGACGACATGCATACAAGCAACCATTATACCAGTTGTATTCCATGTTTCTTTGTAGTAGTATGAGCATAGATTGTTTTGTAGCACGCCACAAAAATGCAAACAACATTAATTCCATTTTCAATTTTGTACGACTTAAATTATTCCGACTAATGGAACTGACCTCCAATTTCTGTTGGAACTACTGGACTGATTACACATTATACAGTGTAATTGTGTCTATATACTTTCGTAAATATAAATCCAGTGACATTTACACTAATGCTTTTTATAAGGGTCAGGGATAAATAAAATCTCTAACACAAGTAAAAAACACGATAGGCATACATAAAAAAGTGTGCAAGGTTATTGGATTTCTAAAAATCAGCCTGCATTCGTTGATAATTTTAAATTTTGCGATGAGATTGTCAATTGTTTAAAACGTGAAATGCAAGTAACTAGGTATTCGTCATATTTCGATTCATTCAAAATTAAGTTCCGGATGTTAAGTGCAGTGTTTTTGTAAAACTTTTTAAATGAAAAAAATGTTTCATACAAAAAATACGATCCTTTAACCCATAACTTTGTTTTTCAAGACAATTTTATAACATGATATCAAAGCTGATGTGTAGTGTGTGTAACAGTAATTTGCTTGTCTGATGAAAGCATAGCATGATGCTTTAAATACATGAAAAAATGTCGACTCTTTTTAATTGATATGTATACAGTATATCAATGTCAGTGATGCCAGATGTGAGATGAGTTTACTGTGGCAATGCAGCGATCTTTTCAGAGAACTTTACGAGCCAAATTTCAGAACGTCATGTTTAGGTTTCGTGTGAATAAAAGATGTTGTCATTAACAACCACTGCCATTTTTGAACATGACCGATGGTTATTATTTAATGTATGTATATCACCTTCGACGTATTTACATTCATGCATGCATGGTGAAAGCGAAATGAGAAAACTGCATTGCTGCAGTAGTGGGGACACGACACACGTCTACTTTTTTGGACTTACTATGGACTGGACTGCACTTACACGTCGCCGTTGTTACTCTCTAGTGGATTGTTTTGCATGTGGCTTTGGCTTTAGTATTTTAAATGTATTCTATCACTTCTTTCACAAGTGAAAGAAAGTAAACCAAGTAGGTTAGGTGAGAGCTGGGAGGGAAGTTAAGTAACGTGTTTTAGAGGTACACTGGGCTTATGCATTCTACATACATACGTGTGGTAGTCTGGTAGTACACACTAACACTTGCATGGCGCTGCCAGAGACGCCAGACAGAGACACTAACTGCCATCAGCGTAAAATTGAAATGAGCGTAAAACCATTATTTCTTGTCCAGTATACAAGTGATATTATTTACAATAATTATCATCTGTGCATACGTTTTCATATATTATTGTTATAGGTAATTAATTCTATACAATCCAGTACACCGGATACCGGTGTCCATTACGGGACACCAGCTCACCGGATACCGGCCCACCGGTGGGAGGTCGGTGTTCGGTGGGCTGGTGGGTGTCGGTGTCCACCGGTATACGTGACGCACTGAATTCTGACATCTGACATTGGGAATGACAAAGTGTGGCTAGGTGATTAGTACCACGTAGATATGCAGTATGCATGTCGGTGTCAGCACGCTTTGATTGCTGAAAACTTAATTCCGAATATATCTATGGTTTTTCTTTCCTGTTTCTGCGAGATGTGCAGCCTTTGAAAGGTATATTATGCACACCAAATGTAAGTCCTCCTCTGGTTGCAAGTATGTATTCAAAGTAACCAAGTAGAACCGGTATGCGCGGTACTCTAATAAAGGACATTCCAAGGTGGCCATATTCACATGCTAGCTTTTGTCAATATAATAAGATGTGACCCTTCCGTCACCCCTCCACCCCAGTATGTTGTTGACATCGGGGCCAAATTCCAACATCATTCGTATTTGAGCCCTTGACCGATTGGCGAAAACATAATTTCAATTCAAAATTCGTTTTCCGTAAAGACTTTCTGAGCATAGGGTCTAGCAATCATATCTTCAATCTGATAGAGTGACTCTATTTACCCGCAGAAAGTAAGAAATAACGAGAAGCGTGTAAAACACATTATGGAGATCTACCGACGGTTTTGTATAATACAAAACGTTTACTCTCTCCATTACCCTTCCCAAACCGTTCATTCCCCTACTCATGTTAAAGCTGTCGTTGCGAATCATTTGTCAAAAACGCCATTCATTCCAAACAGATTAATCGTTGTAGAGTTATGGGCAGAACATTTTTCAAACTTTGCCGCCCCTATGGGTCGAAGGGGTAAACTTATCTGGGTCAAACTTTGCAAAACGTCATAACTATCCAACATGTATTTTTACATCAACTTTCAGCCATAGGTCATATTTTGAAATTTTAAGTGACGTCTCCGTCCCCGTTGACGCCCAGATAGTTGACCCCAAACGCCCATCTTTGAACTTATCCGAGCTATCGATCGATTGGCTATCGATTGGCGAAAACAGAATTTCAAAATTCCATTTTCTTTAAAAGTTATCGTGTTGACAGACAGACATGAAGATACGGTCATTATCTACCTCTTGGTAGCGTTAACACACAGTCGGTAGATAACATGAATATGAAAAATTCAATCTGTCCAAACCAGAACGGACAACAGAGTAGAGCCATATAAATGGGGAAATTGGGGAAAATGGAAACGCACTCAATTGGTCGCCAAGTCCATATTTGTTCAGAAAAAAGCTTCATTTCCTGTTATCATTCTACTTTTACAGCTTCCCTTAGATTCCAGCAGATAGATAGCAATAATACAAAAATCTGTATCGCAGCCAGGCAGTGAGAAGGAAACCTGAAAAAAATACAAAAACCTTCCTTTTTTTGCAAGAATAAGCTGCCAAATTTTTTTCCAGTTTATTTGTTTTCTAGCTTTCACAAAACCACTCTATTTCTTTGATGACTGTTGTCGTCATTGGTAAGGGTGAAAGCCAGCAGTAAAAAATAATTCTAGACGGTCGAAGGAGAAATGTAAATGCCTAGTCTAACATACACTGCATAAATATCACCATCATCTTCACGTCACATATAATGTCCCTTTTTACTTTTTATGTTCCGAATGTTCATATTATGTTCGACGGTAGTTTGGAATGCACGAGATTGCCGTGTCGTAACACTGCAATTTGGCTTATGTTAGGTCTGAGCATGGTAGTGGAAGGAAATTGGAACACTACTCGCTTGGATTCCATAATACAATAGAAATTTGGGTAAAACTGCAGTCATTCCCTTGTTCCCTTCTAGTGCGTACTGGACATGAAATGTTGATTTATGGCACAATGTATTCAGAATGGTAGAGGTAGACACTTTATGCACATAGGTATATAATGGCAATTGGGCATTGGGCTGCCATGCCACCAACGGATAAATTAAAAGAAGCCTGCAATACCAGAAATATTTGTATATACATGTTTATTTGTTTGGGAGCTCATCCAATTAAGTTTTACTGCTGGAACAGTAAAGTTGAAATGTATCGTGGTGAAAGGATAACGAACCATATTGGAAACGATATTACTTTTGGGTTAAATTCCGTGCAAATAGCAGACCCGCCCTCATATCAGTAGCATATTTTTGTACTGTCAAAACCATCACCGTCAATGCGCGCAGACATAGATTCCCCACTTATGTAACTTTTGTTAAGGACAGTGAAGGTTATCTACCAAAAGTATTTTTAAAAAAATTTATAAAAGTATTTAGGACTTGTCGCTTATTGATAGTTTAATTACTTTCAAGCAATTTTGTATGGCAGTGGTAATTTATTCAAATGTAACATGAAAAAACTGCACATTGCTGCTGGGAAGGAAAGTTGTGCTCTCCCTGGCAGTCGTCTGCAGAATGCAGAAATAATGGTTAGTTTGGCGACACAATAAACATTGTTTTGCACAAGTCGAGAAACTAGAACAAGTCTCAAGTTGAGACTCTCAACTCTCAACACGTGATATAACTTGGAACATGGGTAGACAATGTTAGACTGGAACCCCACAGGACAAAAATTAAAAAATGCACAGGACAGGCATTTAGGCATGCACATACGTTTCAAACAACAAACGGGTGAAACGTTGGTTGGGGTCCAACAACCTGTCATTCTACTCCTGATGAACTAGGGAATTACATATGTTCGCCACAGGATAGACTTTCATTGTTTGGCCAGTTGACCACTGATAACCCTAAGATCTCGGTTTCCACCGGTGGTGACTTCGTTTTTGGTCTGTAACTTTTGACAGGGTGTTATATATTGAAAAGGCAAATGTTGCCTACCAAACTACTACTTGACAATGGTCTCATTTAGTCACCATTTGACATTTAAGAAATATTACTAAAAGGTTGGGTTGTAAAATTATGTATAAAAAGAGTCAATTGTCTTTTTTAAAGGTAACGGTAACGCTTTCTAATTAAGTTTTTATTCTGTTAATATTTTGTTTAAGATTTTATTTTGGAATGATTGGAAGAGTTTTTATTGCCAGTTTGCGCTATTTGTAGTCATTGGGGTGCCCGCGCTTGTCAGATTATGCATTGAATCGTATATGCATACATAATGCATGTCCTGTGGTGTAACGGCAGTCTGCCACAGAACATGGTCTGCCCATGTTCTAAGTTATATCACGTTAGTCTCAACAGCCTTAAATTTGTTTGAGGTTCCATTCCATTGATGAGCTATCAAATGATGCTATACTATGTAAATGTCTAATGTGAAGCCTATTTTGTTTGTGGAGGTAGATAGTGTTTTAAACATAAATGGTCATGTATGCATGATTAGTCATC
>JAHZNB010007068.1:0-10307 GCA_027744295.1 Callyntrura guangdongensis | reverse complement strand
CTGAGTGTTACACTCATCTGGTTTAACATGTAAAAACCCCACCCTCCTTATGAATGGGCGTTACTATAACCGTATGAACGAAATCAAAAATGCTCTAAACTATCTACTTAAGATTTATTTGAGATGAAGATTCGCCATGAATTAGTAATGCTATTAAAAGTACTCAATAAGATAAAGGATAATTACCTTAGTTTGTACTCTGATAACTCGTTCACACAGTTCCATAATGTGATATGTGTATATTTCCATTTTTATTTATTTATCTACCCCACCCCCTGGGGGATGAATTACTTATGTGACCATGCAACTTAAAACCGCATAATATGGATTTTTTGCACATATAATATTGTAAGCTTGTATGCACGCGCCACGTATATGCTGTCATTAACACAACCAACTAGGTTCTATTTTTACTATATTTATAGCTTTATAAGTTGAATTAATTAATAGTCTATATAATACATACCTACCTGAATAAACGACCGTTTCCGATTTCTCCGAACGACGTGTTAACCACACAAAAGCAACTTCGAATGTAGGCGCCAGTGCTAGCGACCCTCTGCAAATATATTATCTAACACACACACATACAATATATTATTCTATTTCACAATTAGTATTTTTATAGTGATGGTAGTAGCCTCGTTGCAGTAGGTAACCACTGATGTATGAAAGCATTAAAAATGGTGATTTTGTAGATGAAAGTGCTAAATTGTTTCAACCTACCACGAAATACGAAACAAACAAGGTGGTATTGAGAGTAGGCGTACAGGGTAGTATATAGTAGAACCTGTGACACCTTTACAGAATGATACAAACACTGATTTGAAATACTTAAGACGACGTGTCTCTAGTCTCTACACTAAAACGTTTGTAGAATGTCCCGTTATTTCACTTTTCAGCGTTGCATAATGTATTGTTTAGATTGGATGTAATAATACGTGATCGTGTAGTCATGATGACTTGCCGTGCCATACTTGCGTTGCATACAACCCAAAATATCACGTCTTTTTGTGTTTCAGAATACATGATTTACTATTACTGCTGTTCTACTCCACTTATTGTGCTACTACTGCTACTACTGACTGACAAGAGGCTTCAATTTTATGAACACCAATTCCATTTAAACAATACGTATATTATACTATATCGTACACGCATGTGTATATTTTTGCACAACAGTAGTAATCGCCCTCTCCCGAGCAAAATGCAAAGACCCAATTTTATTTCTCTTTCTAAAAAAGAAAGGCGGTGTAATAAAAGTGTAATCCGTATCGCTATCACACACACGTGTACTTACTATAAAAAACGTGGCTACGTAGCCACATTGCCATTGGGCACTTCACACATAATTTATCTCATTCTAAAAAGAAAAATAGGCAGCACTGACTGAAAATAAGTGAAGCCAAACTAATGACGATACAGTATGTGACAGGACTTCCGAAATCCACAAAAAATAGAACGTACACCAAGACGACGAAGAAAAAGGAAAGAATAAAATAATTATTTGCCATCCTAACGAGATCGGGTTTCACGCCAACTAAAACCGAGTTAAAAAAAACTTGTACCTATTCGTGTTGGAATGCCTTCACTAAAGTAGTACCTACCTACCTGCTGCGTGTACTTACACTAGGTATACGAATGTAATTGTATCATTTATTTTTATTATGTACTATATGATATTATGGTATATATATGCAACTTACTTTTGTTGGCAAGGTAATTGATAACAAGTGAAGTGAAAACTGAAGATTGCAAAAGAAATTTCAGTGCGATCCTCGCGGCAGTACTCACTTGCACACACAGCTACTAAAACGTACTGAACTACCCACACAACCAACCACAATAGCGCTGCGACGACGTTGAAAGTGTCTTAAAATTTTGTAGACTTTTTCTCTGGGGTCGCCATGCTAATAAAAACGACTTCTTTGCACGTATTCTGCCGTTGCGTTGTATCATTTCGGAATATCTCGATCAAGTCTTCCTTACCATTTTGGCTTCATTATTATGCTGTAAGTGGGTACCCAAAAGGAAATATGATACTTGTCATGCTTTTTCCTGTTACATTTGACCGATAGAATGTTAGCAATAAAAATACATGTATCCATACATAATAATAATATGTGCAGAAAGAGCAAGTTTTTTGCGCGCAGTCAGAAGGGATGATGAACAATTTGGTACGATGCTGAATTTGATTCAGTGAGGAAATTGATTATTATGGCTTGTGTGTATACTCATCATGGCTACGCTCTTCAATTTCCTATATAAATGAATGCGATTATGATAGGAAATCGGTATACACATCATATCAGAAGCTATTGAGCTGCAAGTGAGCAGTTCGTCAACAACGGTGTCCCTCTCCCCACCAGTGTCCTTCGGTTTTCTGCTATCCCTACATGAGAGAAGCAGGAGAGAGATAATATAGCGGGGTCGCGTCTCTAAAAAATACAACAAGGCTTGATGTCTCTCACTTCCACTCTGAGAAGGGAAAAGTACGCAAAAATATCATGTAACTATGAAATCTGCGCATTCTTCCAATACACGTGTAAATCATCGCTTCTTCTTCTTCTTCTTCTTCCACTACGCATAATTCTGTAATTCTTGTGTACGCAAACAGAAATGATCACCCCTTTGGATCACCAAAGTAAGGAAAGTGCACACGGTCTTCTACTGTTCACGTGAGCTATATATATTGTTGTTCCCCGCAATAGGAATAAAACTTGTCTTCATCTTTGATACCATTTTACTGCGCAGTTTTCCCCAGTTAATAACAATGAGTCTACTCTCATAATATACACATAATATTATTATTCCTTCCTTTCCTTCCCTTTAAAAGCCCCTTTTAAAATGTAAATTTACTGTTGTATAATGCATTATTCATGAATCACAGCGACAGAGCTCTCAACGCTGAGACCTACTAAAAAAATCTACACACTCTCAAGTATGAGCACTAGAACTCTTGTAAAGCCTAGTGTATTTACAATAGTAGTTGACAATGTAGTTCAAAGTAATCAAGGAATTATAAGTAATTAATTTTTAATTGCCGTCATACACTTGATCTCCATTGTCATTTACATATGGGATTGATTAGGTAGTTGGGGTGCAAGACACATGACACATCAGTGCATAAACATAAAAGTGCAGCTGTAGTGACCGACTGGGGGGCAATGAGACTATTTTTCCAGTGACAGAGTTTATGAGAGGTTTTAAAAAGCTAATGTTTTGAGTACTGGCGACTGTTATGCTACTGATTTATTGATGTGTAAAACTGGTGACCTTGAAATAAGGTCTTTGTTTGTTGTTGCTTCTGACGAAAGGGAAAGAGAGACAACTTAGTAAGCAAACGCCCTAAAGACCCACGTTGTTATAACAAGTGTGTGTGAAAGGTTCATCGGTAATCAATAATCACGGGAAAGGAGATTTTTTTCAGCTCGGAAGAGACGTACATATTAGTTACCTTTATTTCCCTGCTGGATGCTACAAGTTTATGGCTCTGATTTTTGTCAAGACAGCCTTTTGTATGGAATGGGAGCCGTAGGGGAGCGAATTGAGTAACACATGCACCATTGCTGCTATATGACTCATTGCTTTTTACCGTTCTTTCCTTCAATACCGAAACCAGTTCTTTTGGTAAACTGAGGACTAAGGTCAATTGTTTCTAACTTGTTCTCTAATACTTTGGTATTATTACAATTATAATTATGCTTATTTTTATTATTATTATTGTTGTTGTTATTTATCTTATGAGAAGAAGGTTATTTTATGCTGTGTAATACCAGTCAAGTCACTTCTCACTTTAAAAAATAAAAAATAAACCGTACCAATAGCGATAAAGTAGCAATTAGAAAGCCTCCACGCACGCCCATCGCCCAGGCGCTTCACACCAAGGTACAAATTTCCCCGTCTTCATGATCTCGAGTGTTACAAGCTTGACAAGGAATCATTGTATGGCACGCTCACATTTCGACAACTTACACACGCCGTTTGTTGAACAATAGAATTACTTGTGGTCTTTAGACGGGGAATTTGTGACAAGTCATTCCGCTTCGTGTGGACAATGGTATACAATCAGTTACGCTACACAAAAATATATTTATAGAAAACATAAATGTGTGACTGTGACTACTACAACTCTCTGGACAACATACACGTGATTTCCTTAACCCGATTTCTGTCTCTACAAACCTTCACGTCTGACTAAAAGATTTTTTTTTCTGGAGAGCTAAAAAATAATATGGGGCATCGTAATACAAATATAATACAGCAAGTCTCTGCAAGCACCGTGGAAATAATCAACTAATATCGTGTAAATTGTTGAAGACAAAAATGGACAAGTTCATTGTTGTGATTCCTCATAAAAATCATTATCATCATCAATCAGAATATTTACGTACCACTGAAACCACACATTATCGTTAAAACTAATTTTGTGCCAGGTGCTGCTGGTAGACACATGTAAGTGAAATAAGAAGAAAAAATGAGCAAAAAATACAAATTGGCACGAATGTGATCGATTCGGCACTGTAATACCTTTAGGGATACGTATCATTTTTTCAGTGTGTACTCCAGTAGTACAAGTAACTTCACCGTACGCTCGTTCACCACCTTCAATATAATAATATTATGAAGATGAGCGTCTCACACACGTAAAAGAAGGAAAATAAAGAATTAAAAGTAGATGGGCAAGTTATAATTTAGCAAGTTAAGTGTTGCAAGGATAGGCCTTGTAATTTTACAACTTTTCAATTGAATGTGGCCATACAAACGACAGCACTTGTGTACGTTGTCGCGTATTTATATATGATCAGAGTCTGCACTCTGCACTGCAACTTTTCTTTACAGTTATCAACGATGATCGATTACAGTTGAAAAGTATGTGAGGACGTGTTTGCGTTGTAACTACTTGTACGATACCACTTAAGAAAAGTATTTAGGGGAAGTAAAAATATTAGACGAGAGAGAGAGAGAGAGAGGAATAAAGTCAAGCGAGACGAAGAATGCACGTAGTGATTATTGATATTACAAACAAGACAGCACAAAGGATATTATATTTTTTCTGGTCGTCGTCGCTGCTCGTCACTCTCTTCATGCAATCTGTTGCGAGTGCCAAAAGCAGATTGACGTAAGCAAAGAAAGATTTTTTAAAGGTGGCTTCTTCTTTTGGAGATCATAAAAAAATCAAGGAAAGTAAATATTCATCCATAAAGGTAACGGAACGAAAGGAAACGAAGACATATACATAATATACAATATGTGTATATGTTTCAAAAGTGGTTAATTATCAATTAAACTAAAAACAGGTGTTTGTGTGATTTTGTGAATTTTTAGGAACGAAAGGGAAACCAGGATTCACAAGATGAGCCAAAAAACTCGAGAAAATGTTTTGTTGTTTTTTAAGACCAAGTTGATGCCGCCGTCGCCACTACTACAAAGCTATCCTCCATCTCCGAAGCCGGAACGGGTTATAATTCAACCAGAGCAGAAGCCACGCCGGTTATTCCCGACGAGGAAAAAATCACAGTCGTTGTTGAAATTCGTCTTGTCAACTACTGCCCGTCGTATAGCGGCTGTACGGTAAGGCCAAAGGACAATTGATAAGACAGAATTTTTAATGTTTTTTACGAATATATGAGAAATAGTAAAAATTAACGTTTTGAAAAAGTTTGATAGTGTCTTTTATTTAGATTTTGCATAATTTTTAAAAAAAATCTAAACTTATCTTGTATCTTATTTCAGTTGCAATGAGATACAGTGGCACTGTCGGGGTCGTCAACAAATTCTCTGAAGACACAAAAAGAAAGCAGAAACAAGATCGCATATCTACAAACAAAAACCGACTGCTGACTATCATCATTCTTCGATTAATGCTTTCAATAAATAAAAATTCCGACGGATGACAGTAAAAAAGAAGCAGCCTGTAAATGTGCAAAAATCCAAAGGTATGAACAGAAAAGCTTGATGAAATAAAAATATTTCCAAATAATTTTTAAAAATTGTCAACTTCTTTGAAATCAAAATTATGTCCTTCATTTTTCTGTTTCACATGCCAGTTTCAAATAATAACAAATAACATTTAGCATATAATTTAATTTTAACTTTCTGTACACAATAGTATTTATTTAACAAAAAATTGGGTTTACATTACATTATTTCTCTACATTTCAATTCCAAAATATTTTGTTTAACAGATACATATAGAAATCATATTTAACTGCACTCATAGGTAAGGTCCTGCTGAATGCAGACATCAATAATTACTAACAAAAACTGTGAGACATGTCACGGAAAATTTAAACACCTTTAAGAAAATCATTTTAATTTGCATGAAACTACAAAAATGAAAATACACATCTAATTCTCTAATACACTAATGAAATTTTTATCCTATCGTTATTTACTTATTTATTTTAGTAATTTCTAGCAAATTTATTATTTCTAGTAAGTTATTTTTATAATATTTTCATACGACGAAAATATTTATGAGACGCTTTAAACGACTCAAACTTCTAACTATGACATTTTAATTAATCATTTTAATTCAATTTTTATCCTATAATAATAACCAAATATTAGTTTATTTTATCTGCTTATTAATTTTAATTGTAAGACCACCTGCTGTCAAAATACCTTACTTTAAAATACCTATAAAAAAAACTCTACAACCAATGAATAAACAAATTTAACTATCTCAACAATTACCAATGAATAACTTGTAAACTTAAGACACTATTTTCTATCCATTGTATTGAAAATTTGCTTTTCAGATATCACAAAATTTTGCCTCATTTTCCATCTAATATATTTTTGGCTACATTAACCTTACAAACTTACCTGCAATATTACCTGCAAACTAATTATATAATTGGTCTCTCCTTGTTGTAAAAATAAGTATAGCTATTTTTTAGAATACACAAAATTTTCAAATGTTGTTCCACAATAAACTATAAAATCTTACTATATTGTAAATTGTGCAAATATGTTGTAGTCAATAAAAATGGACACTTCAAAAAAAAAAATCTTCACCTTATTTCAAGCATGATTTAAACAGTGTAGTAGTACACCGTTCCTCAAGACAACCAATTTAGCAAAAACCTTATGCATTATCATCATAACACTGTGAGTAGAAACTAATCACAGTACATGATAAAATTAGGACCCACATCAAATGAACAGAAATTATCGTTGTCCCCTTCTCTTTACACCTTCATGTAAATGGAGATCCTCAAATAGGTAGGGTTTGGCCTTGAACACTGGTAAAAAGGATTCATTCTTTAGTAGCCTTTCTATGTAACTGTGAAAAGAAAAATAAATCAAGTATTTATTTGGGCTAAACTTCACATAACTTGATACTGTTCATACTTGTATACGCCTGTCAACAACAATACAAGTTTCAGAAAAGCTTACCGAGAGACGTAATCGTTGGTTTTGAGTTTCAAGTCAAGTGCTTTGTACGAGACGGCAAGGTTCAATGTTTGAGCGACATTGTCATCAGTTACGTCTTGTGCCAGTTTGTCCGCACACTCTTCCTTTAATTCTTTCATATCGTAGAAGTGAGCCAGTACAAGAAGGTCCTCTGCCCATTCAGATAATGCTTCCGTAGAGCCGGCGTAGATATAACGCAATAATCCCTTTACGATATCGTCGTGGTAATCACTAAAGTCCACGATAATTTCCTTGCTCTTTTTGTCTATCTTGAAAAGGTTAGCAAACACTCGGCTCCTTGCTGGATATCATACAAGAAAAAATAAATCTTGCATTGCATATGCATTTATAGGGACACAAACACTGAAACGATAACGATAGGAACATTTTGTTACCTGCTAAAAATGCTTTATGAGCATAATACTTGTTGTACTTGGTGGTTAACACCACATCAGAAAAAGTGGAGTTGAAACAAAAATTTCCCAAATCTGTTGACAGGCGCTCCTTCTGACTCAGTTTTACATCATCTTCCGACAAACCCAACTTTCCAGCTATTCCGGTGCCAACTTGATGGTGGATCGACTCATGAATCCAGAATGTGAATTGTAATATAAACCTGTCATCGTCGCTGACCACAAGACTCTCCGGGATTGGGATCATTGAACCCATTTTCGTAGTTACATCTGTAGACTTCCAATTGCATGAATATTGATTCAAGCCGCTAGCACTCTCTGGCTGGATTACTATTACACATTAAAAATATATATTATACCAATATTCAATTTTTTTTCAATTTTTTTGATCATTCATGGATTTTTTTTAACCCATCAAAGTTACCTGCTTTTAATATTGGCTGCCACTTTGTATTTAATGCGCTTATTTCGAATAACCCCTGCATAACTCTGTATGCATTAATGTCCCCCTCAATCTTATTATGCATGTCCGTGAGTATTAAAGATATAACTACTTCGGCATTTTTGTTCGGCTCTAGAGTTACGTTCCTGTGGGCGTTATCAATTATGATTTAAAATATACTTGTATATTTAATCAATTAAAGTTAAAAATCGCAGAATTTTTTTTATAGTGACGGCAGTATTACAGCATTTTTAAACGTATTTACCAATTGATCATAGCCTGGCGGTATGCAAATACAGGCGATTCGATCTTATTTTCACGCAGCTTTGAATAATTGTTTACAGTCCATATAAAGGAAAATTCATCCGATTTTATCTGCGAAACAAATTACCAAACTGGAAATTGTATCTAAAGATATGATGCTTATAATTAGGACTTAACTATCGTCTCACCTCAGTCTCTGCCCAGCAATCCACATTTTCGGGCACAGAAAGTTTATCGGGCAAGGTTAATCCCGAGGATGCAGATGCAGATGTGCTGGCTGTTGGGGTGTCGTGCTGATTAGGAACCCTTTGATGCACAAATGGTTCTATTGCTGGTCCCTCCATATTACGACTACGACCTCTACGTGCACTCCTTCAATATAGAAAAAACTTATGAAAATGTGAAAAGTAAGTTACAAAATGTCAGTAACTACAAAAGTTGATAATGAATGCCAGTGATAATTTCTACAGGACTGCCTTTAATAAAATAAAAAATAAAGTAATAATCAATGCCTATTTTTTAAATAATTAAGCTACGTAGATTCATACAAGAAATTCAACACTACAAAGATTTTTATATCGCCACAAAAAGAAAGGTTTGAAATTTCTCTAGAATAGTTGATTGTAAAATTTAAAAAACGCTGTGGTTGGCTGTAAAGTGAGAGAGAGAGAGAGCCGATTATTACAAAAGCAAGTCTCATCCAAATGAAACGTAACTAAACAAAGAATTAGAGGAATGAAACAATGAAAACAGTACAGGATCCGAACAACTCTGTACATTCAATGAACAATGACGACAAGTCGTATTCTCAGTTTCCCCTAGCCTCTGCCCTACTACTCTATCTGTATTATTATTATTATAAATCGAATTATTAGCAATTTTACAATTCGTAATTGGCTCGTATGTCTGAATCTGAATGGATATATGTTCTAAATAAATATTATTTCTACACCTCAAACATTATTTCATACATTTATCAGTTTCATTCTAGAATCACGACAGTACCGGCAAAAAATAGTAAAGTAAAAGTGTTACGCTTAAAAGCATATCGTCACCAAGTAACCAGCGTGTGTGTAAATTTAAACATTTATAATATTTCTATATGCTTTGCATTTAAATATAGAATAGGCGGATTAAATACAAATACATATTTGTAGCATATTATATGCGTGATGTACCATCATCTGGCCGATTAAAATAAATAATGTAGTAGGCGTGCAAGTTTTAGTAAGGGTATATAAAATCTGCTAACTAATAACTATTTCGATTGGTTACTGTGGCTCAGAAAAAGTTTTAAATATTTACAAGCTTACCTGGCTTGTCGTCCTCCCTGTTGATTCATTTTCAGTTGGTACTATGCTTTCTCGGTTACAAAGATGGATTAGATACACACAACAACCGACAAGGGTTAAAATCCCGACGCTTTATACTTTTGCCACTTCAAAACTAGTTAATTGAATCGCTGTTAACAATTCACAGGTAAAAAAAAACAAATTGTTATTTATCCTTTAACTCAGTAATCATAAATATACAACCAACAATCAACTTTCAACTATGTATTATTTTTTCAGTATTTCGATAATTATGTACGTATCGCCCCAAAAAAAGTAAATCGTCTTTAAAGTAACTCCACAAAAATACTCCTAAGCTCTAACTGTCCACACCTTTTATCTGTATTGTGCACACCGGATGAAGAAAAGACTTTTTCTGTGCGTTCTCCCTCTACTAACTGCTGACCAACCGTCGACCTCTACATATATTGTTCA
>JAHZNB010007067.1:0-31245 GCA_027744295.1 Callyntrura guangdongensis | reverse complement strand
GACTAAAAATGCTTATATATACCCACAAGATTAATATAATAATATTGATAAATGCTCATGCACGATGACGAACACTGTCCTGTATTTTTGTAATAACGCCCAATTAAGCAAATAGTTGATGAGGCGCTGCTCAGCCGGAAAAGTCAGTCCAACGGCATTGCTGCTGCTGTCAAAAGCTGAACTGGAAAAAAACCAGGTCATCATTTCCATCTTGGGGGCAATAGGCAAGTATATTTTTGCAGAATGGCGTTAATCAAACAACCGTTTTCTCCTCTCTATGCTGCTATCTGCCTTGCTTTGCTGCTGGTGGTGGTGTGCAGCAAGATTGAATGTGGTGCAGTCAAAGAACACATGCAACAAGCAAGCGTCCCCCGATTCAGACATTTTTTCTTGGTTTGACGACGAAGACGACGACGACAGCAGACAGAGAAGACATGACGATAAAGAACAACTGACTGAACAAAGAAGATGAGATAGAGAGTGAGAGACATGCATAATGTGGTGACATTCTAAGTGTATTATGGAAGCAAGGTACATTATTACTGGCTTGACATAGAGCAAGAAGCAAAAAGAGCAGAATCCTCCCGAGTTCTCTACCATTTTCCTAGTTTGAGCAGAGTAATGGAAAAAATAGCAGCGTCTATTTAAGTTGAAGCGTACCGTCGTCGTCGTCGTCGTGCGGTTGCTGCGACGGCATAAAATGATGAATATAGACGTGGTGGCAGAAGAGCAGCTTCGGGACGAGAAACCATAAAATAGCAGTAAAAGAAAAGACGAGCTTTGGAATGCCTACCAAACCAACTACATACATACCTTTGTGCATAATGTAATATGTTCAAAAATAAGGTAGCAGGCAGGCATGCTGGAGCCGCACCACGCTTCGATAATTGCAAAAGCTGACAAACCTATTAATAATGCATACTTTTCTCCCTTGATAAAGAGGTACGTGTAATTTACACGAGCGAGGGGCTATATACGACAAAATGTTTTTAAAGCTATCATCATCCATCATCTTAACCATCAAACTACCAAAATAGCACAATAGAAAGTAAGAAATTGACACAACACGCGTCTGTCCTGAAAGAAACTAATGTCTTTATCCATGTCATGCTCATAATTTGTCACAAAATTATAATTGAATATTTCCCTTATCTATCTACACACACTAGTGTATTCACACTTTAGCGCGGAACACAAGCGACAGGTAGAAATTGTGAAATTGCAAAAACCGATCAGGTTTTTTGGCTCCTTTTTTACTTCGATAGTGACTAGTTGTGAAAATTGAAGTAGAGAAACATGAAAAGAACATTGGAACACGGACTTATGGACGCATGCTAATAAAAAATATGTACGCGTGTGTGTGTGTGTGTTGAGAACATGAGAATGTGGCTTTTTTCAAAGGCACTTTCTGGTCACAAAATGCCGTTCTTGGTTCTTGTTGCTGGGTGCTTACTACAGCTTCGCTTCTTTTATGTCATCATCATCATAATCATGTTTCCGTACTTTTTCGTCCGCTGATCTATACCTACCTACCTACATGAACATGAACTAATACGGGGTTCAACACTTCTTTCTCTCTCTCTCTCCTCTCTCTCTCTCGCAACAGAATATCTTAAAAAACCAACCAACCAATAACTTCACTCACTACTACTACTGCGGCAGTTCAACTTGAGCTTTGTTCACACAAAAAGAGAGAGAGAGAGAGATGGTGGTAGTTGTAGGTACAAAACTGTATGGCAAGTGAACCTCCTACAGTTCATATAGTACAGCTGTGCTCCACTCTCCTCTACGAACTGCTGCTTGTTCTTCTAGCTGATGGATACAGCAATAAAAAGAGCACAAGAGGAACAGATGTGATCGGCGAATGGATAGAATAGAAAAACCTCTACACAAAAAACTAGATTGCTTGCTTTTATGCTCTTTGCCTTTTATGCTTTTTACCATTTATCCACGTTCTCCTCGCAATGGAGATACGACACGGCAGACAGAGGTACATACCAACAACCATGGTATCTTAAAGGACTAGGACATATCGTAGTTGCACATGTGTCGTTTGGTTTGTTAAACTTGTGTATGTGCATTGTGCAGTGCACAAGAGCCAAACACAACTCCGCATATAATTAGTTTAAGCATATATATATGGCATTGGCACATGTACTACATGGTTAACCCTTTGTTTCCTTGTGTTGTTCATTCTCATCAGTGCTCACGTAACATGGCCAGAGAGCTACACACAGAAATGATAAAAATCAGTAGAATTAACTTTACTCTGGAGTCGGGCTGCAGAAATGTTCTGAGCAAAACGATGTTTTTGTACAACAATTTGTGCTGCAGTGCAGAGTTTTATGAAAAGAGGGTTTCAAATTGTGAAAAAAAGATTTTTCATGTTGGCTAACCTACAGCAAAAAAATGCAGCCTATCCTAGCAATCCTTACGCTGCGGATGAGACTTGATACACATAGACACATATGTATGAATGAACAAACAAGTACAGCATGTGGATGAGGATTCTCGCAAGTGTTTGTGTATGTGTGTGAAAGTAGTCGAACTCGGTCGGTCAGTCGAATCAACTTGCTGACTGTGACTCCTTCAACCAGCACAAAAGTAGATATTTCACATAATACATACATGTGAGAAGATGGATTAAAAAGTATTACATGTGAGTAAAAGAAGTTAATAATATGCGCTCTAGAGGATTTTTACCTTTACTGACGATAAGTGTAAAGGCACTTTACAGAAATAAAGAGTGAAAAAATACATACCTATATACCATATTATATGGTCCATATACCTAAGGGGAAACTGTGTTAACATGCTGGTGTGCTACGATGTCCATGCGTATGTCTGTCTGTACGCACTTGCATTACACGCGTTTACACATTATGTCGATGAACGCGGCTGAAATTAATTCAATACTGATTTAATTATGAGCCATTCCATTAATATGTCCACTCAATGATTTCAAAAGTTTAACATTATCTGCAAGGGTAAAATTGGGCCACGCCCATTGGTCATTGAAATCAAACGGCGATAAAAATCGAAATACAGTTAGTATGTGCAATATCTCGGAAGCTATAACACTTTTTGAAACCTTTAAGGGGAATCGATAGATTAGCATCAGTGCTTTGTCATCTTTTACTGGGTCCTTTGTGGTGAGTAGTACCCCCACTGGGAGTACTACTACGCACCAATAATTTTTTAAGCTTTGAGCTTTCGCACTTACATATCTCGGTTTACCAATTTTATTAACGCTTCTTCTAGTCGAACACATGTATACTGATGCAATACACCCTCGTGGCGAACGATGACTATGCATGATTGGGACGAATTTTCTGCAATTTTTGTTGTTTTTTGGGGCACCCTAATAATATCGTATGGGACATGTATAAACTGATACACCCAAGATGACATATTTTGTATTACTATGCATATTATACTCTGGAGCAGTCGCTGAAAATTTCGACCAATTAATCTTTTCGGTGGCCAGTCATTGACAGTACATTAAAAACTCTAGCAATAAACTCATTATTAATCCTCCACTATCGCATTTAACAATAATGCACATTAAGGTAATAGAGAGAGAGAACACTTTTTTCACCATCACATCATCATCGCATCAATCGCCCTCATGAATACATGTGCTATTACGTCCACAGCTGAACTCAAGTGAAACAAGAAGTTCATGTATGGGCACCACCATTCATTTAGTCACAACGTCACGAATCCATTAAGCATCACGAATGCATTGTAAATATATGAGCAAATAAATAAATCTTTTTCCACTACACAAACCCGTGTAGATCACAATTAATTCATCCACGAGTAAGTTTTGCCCAATTTCATTGGATTTCATATTTTACTAAATTCACTTCATTTCAATTGATTTTAAATTTATCAAGTCACATGGATGCCGATAATTCTTTTCATGGAGCGGCTCATTTTAAAACCAATCATTTATGGAATAACCAAAACGTAGTAAATGAGCATGACTGTGAAAAATGTCTCTCTATTTATGTCTTCTGATTTCACATATATTCAATCATTTCTTGAACGGTAATTGATAATCAATTGAAGGGAAAATGTGTGCGTTTTCAAAATGAAAGGCTCCAAAACTTACCACTGCACTACAGACTCACAATAAGCAACTTTCATTTCATCATATTGGATTTTGTGTGGACGCTCGTTTACAGACAAAGTCTGTACGCACCATTGAGATCCATAAGTAGAAATTTTGTAATACTAAAGTTTGCAGAATACGTGAACTTTTGTACAACTCCAAAAACTATGTTTAGCTATGAACTGTAAATTATGTGAAGCATTTGCACGTTGTTGCTGCTGGGTGGACACTAAGCAATTTGCCAACTAGATTTCAACAAATATTGATACCGGAGCTTATACATGAACCCAAATTTATCCCTGAAACTGTAATTCGCAGTTTAATTACTAATAAATACCATCAGCATTGGTGCATATTACATTACATCATATTCACAAGTTCAAGCAACTGATGACATTTTTAAAATCCCAGCGTCGATAATTTACTTTATGACATACGTACTACGTACTCTTGTCATGGATAAAAATTGCAAATGCCCGATTCATTGGCTGGATTATATAATGAACATGATATTGCAGGTTTATTTCTTGACGTAACTTATACTGTTTATTCATGATCCGTGGTTATATTGCGATATGCCCATCACTGATTCATTGGGTTACTTTTTTGTATCAAGAATCTATATATTATACAACACAGCACAAACTGTACACTTACATGAAAGTATACAAGAAAACATATATGGCTTAGTGCACAGTGTCAGAGGACTTTTTATATACAGAAATTTCTCTATTACATTCTCTATTATCATGCATATCAAGTATCAACATTGCCCACTACAACATTTCGCATATATGAAAGGCTTATTTATAAGCAAAATGAGCACTACACTACTCACACAGTGTAAAAGTGTAATACATAAAAACTTACAAAAAACGAAGTAGTAGCATTGCATTATTAGAGAACTGGCTTGAGTGAGAACGTGAACACATACATTCACTTGATTCACTCACACATGAAGTTCTTTTTGACGAATAAGTGCATGGTGATAGTAGCCGAAAAGAGAAGAGCACTATTATAGCAAAGTGATAGTAAAAAAGTTGTGCTGCTGTGTGTTGTTGTGTGAGAGCTCCTTCTTTGCACACAGGGCACAGAGCACATTTGAACAGAGAGAGAGAGAGAGAGAGCTTTTTACACAACATTGCTGCTTGCCTTTTTTCCCAATCTCAATACTCCACACTCTAACAGCACTGCTATTTCTACCACTGCATTGGCAATGAAGAAGGAGCAGGAGCAAGAAAAAAGAAAGAAATTCTAATCTCGCCACTGTGAAAACGGACGAGAGAGAGAAGTGCTATTTGGTTTCATTTTTTTACACTTTTGGAACAAGAAGGAGTAGCGAACAGATAGAGGATAGGAAAAGGTGAAAAAAATTGGCTGTGAGAGAAGAAGTGTGTGTATGTGTGTGTGCGGTGGATTGAAGGATAGAGAAGATCTTTTGGAACCGAATAGGTTGGTTGGACTTGGAACTTGGAACAGGGCTGCAGATGAAGAGAACTAGGACCAGGGTTGGATTTACCATTCCTTTAAGCAGTAACAAAAAGATTTTTTTTGTGTCCATCCCACCGTCATCTTAGTCGTGTGTCGACTACTCACAATTATGATTGTTGTGAGGTAGATATTTTTATCCAGGACAGACATAACGGGACTGGGGTTAGGGGAAGGGAGAATGTGACGCCTGTTTGGTAGAAGACAGTTGTATGAATGCCAATTGAGATGTGGATGATCGGCATCATCATGGAGAAAGTAATAATCATAGTTGGTGGGTACAAAATTGGTACCGCCTCACCTTACTTCTAGTACTGACGACGATAAGCAAGAATTTTGTGTGTAGAGTTCTTCACTTTTTACTCATCACTACTGCACGTCGTAGTTCTCAGTTCAACACCACAGCAGCAGGAGAAATCAGTTTTGGTAGATCCCATCGTCAACGATAAGAATAGACATTTTGTTTCACTTAGCAATAAACGATGGTCTTTGACAAATCGTCATAATGAAAATGGGACATCATTTTAAGATGGTGACCCTTGTCACGTTGAGGGTGAAGGTGATGTCATAGTTTTGTTTGGATGTCAAAGAACATCCAAATAAAAATAACAAACATGTGCAAAAAACAGTTCATTGGTGAGTGTTTTAAGTCGGATTTTGATTGACCGGACCGACTGCTGCAAACAGCACGTCTTTAAAATTATAAAATGCTAATAACCTGAGTTTACCGGAATGTTCGTTTCTTTAGGAGGATGTTGCATCATTCATAAAAACGATGGGTTTATTTGCCCCGATGAAGTGACAAATTAGGATAAACTTGGTGGCGTGCGTGCGTGCACCGAGTACACACACACTACACTCACATTACTTTTATGATCTCTTTGTCCAATTGTTTTCCCTAGAGCTGCGATAAAATAATTTTACACTAATAGTAATGTTCTTCTTTTGTGTATCTTTGACCGTGCAAAACGCAACCCCATAATAACCTTAAAAGTGAAATAGGTAAATATTTTCTTATCAATGAACTTACAGTGTCGTATCGTAGAGGATGATGACTCAAGTTGGAGAAAATAGTTCCTTTCTTTAACCAACATTTATCATCATTTATCATCATCACCGTCACTTCGAAGCCACAGAAATGTTTATTTTTTAGACGAGAAATTGATTTTTTAACTTCGTACGACTGAGACAAGAGTGCGACCAACAACCGAACCCTATATTCGGTTGTCTGTTTTCGAATGGATTTCTTCGTCGTGCATTGCTCTGGTTTTTGGTGCTACAACTTATTCAGAACAGTGTTAATTTAACACCATTATTGCGTAAGTAGTGTGGGCAGCAACATAGTGGGAAAGCGAGGCTAACGTATAACGGAGACCAATTGTTCTTTTCTTAAATAATGTCAAGTGATAAGCGGCTTGTTTACCATCGGCAACGATAACACTACGTTTTCCGTCCATAAATTATAAAATTTGTGATTTTTATCCACCATCTTTCACTACTTCACATTGACATCAACACCTTTTCCTCTTCATCACCTGTTGTTTGTTGCTGCAACACTTATTTCCGGAATTGGAATTATGGCTTCAACAATTAAAAGTTTAGTATCAAAGAAGCGTCGACGATTCCAAGAAGATGGATATGACCTCGACCTAACTTGTAAGTTAACTTATTAACTTATATGACAATCATTTCTTTTATTTGCGTGCAATTTCGTGATGCTACCGGTAACCGAATTGAGATTGATCGAGATCGTACTTGACTAATACATTTTCAGATATCTTAAACAACCTGATTGCAATGGGGTATCCTGGGGAGAAGATAGAAGGTTTTTACAGGAATAATATTGATGATGTTACCAAATTTTTGGAATGTAAACACAAAGGGCACTACAAAATCTACAATTTGTGTGAAGGTATGAGACCAAAAGTTATTTTGCTAGTTTTATTGGAAAGGGCAGAAGGCTCCCTAGTATGATAAGTACCTTGTATCTTGGATAAGAGTACCAAGAGTAAGACAGATCGAATTATTGTTGTTGCCCCAAAGAATATTTAATTGTCCAGTTGATGGGAGATGGTATTATCATTTTTCTACAATCATTTTCCCTTCCTGGCCGAGTGTTCCGCACTGGCTGCATGCCTTGTCTCCAATGAAATTGATGCAAGATAACTACTCAATAATTGTAATAATGGCAGTATAATAATTTCGGTTTCGGTGTACCGTTTATTATAATATCTGTTTTTGTATTACCGTACCTTGCAGAGCGCACCTATAACGCAACAAAGTTTAAAACCGGTGAAGTGGATCATAGAGCACTTATTGTCTCCACAAGTTGTTTACAAACCTAAGTGAGTAAAGTAATATATTGTTTTATATATGTAAGATTGTAATCGATGTATAAGATAAGACATGTCTGCATTATGTACAATATACTAGCTCGGTAGCTGGTTTATTCGGTTTACATCAAGGTTTTTTTTTTCTTTTCAGACCATTGAACCTGATAACTATAAGACTGGAAGGTCATCTGATAGAGCACAGTAAAGTAATTCTTCAGTTTACACTCAGGTCACCGCCATCACCAGAAACTGTATACACTTCATTGCCAATCGAGTGGAAGCATAGCAGCTGCGCCTCTGGAAAAAAATCTAGAGCTACAACGACAACATCAACGTCCACCAGCGCTACGTCCACATCCTCATCTACAGATTCTCATCTCCATCAACCTCTAGTAGAAAATTCTTCCACCTTATCATCTTATACAACATGTGGTTTCTATTCCACGACCAATCACTTAAGTATTCAACTAGAAGATCCATTGTATCTAACTGGAGATGTTAAATTACAAATATTCACCAAACCACTCAAGTTAATGAAGAAAACAAAACTTTGTCACTGTTGGTTTAATACGTTCTTCGTGGACGGGATTCAGCAACAACAACAAATGAATCAAAGGGGAGATAAAAATGGGTGCAATAACAGCGATGAAAGCAGTGCTAATTGTAGTGGCAATTGTTCTAGTAATAATTATAACTGCAGTCACAGTAAAAATGGGGGTTTTGGCGCTAATAAACCAGACCAGGATGTTGCTGCCGGGGAAATATCTGTTTCTCAGCCCGTTTGTACTGGTACTTCAAAAAGGGACAGTACGAGTTCATCAGATAAATGTTGTTCAGTCAAAGTGAAGTAAGCCAGTAGTAAAGTTATGAATGAAACACTTGCGATTGAATTACTATTTAATTTGCCGTTGCAATTAACAAAATTTCTTGCTTTTTTCAGATTTACGAAGGGTTTGCAAACAAATATTCATAGGTCCAAGCAAATCGACAGGACCATGAGTTGTCCACCCCCTAGCGATACTGTCCGGCCCAGGTTACCCGCGGAATGGACAGCCTTGTAAGTTCGCACACACATATATGCATACTAATTCGGGTTAAATATACTTCTTGAAAGCTATAAGAAATCAATTTCTACAGGTATAGTAAAGACCCTCCAATAAGACCACCTGATTCTGACCAAGATCCTAGTAAAACCCCGACGAATTCATCTTCCCAAAAGCAGCAGAATCTTTACACAATGATGTTTCCCAAAATACAACTGGACAAAGCTCACAAAGACAAAGGAAAGATTTTCTCATCCGACTTCGCAGTTCATTTAATATTTTCAGATCCACCAGCCACGTCGTACTCTTCAGACTATTCATCCTCTTCGTTGTCTTCTCACACATCTCGATCATCGTTCGGTGGTGGTGGCGGAGGCTCGTCGTCGTCATCAAGTAACACAACAATTAATCAACATCAAGACGTACATGTTTGTGTGAAAAAGCTAAATAAAATGTTCCCGGACCATCATCATCAGCAACAACGGTCTGTTGGTGGTCTACTAAAAACTACAAGAACTACAAGTGATGTGAGGGCAGTGATGAGCAGTTGCATAGGCGCCGAGCAGGAAGACGACAATGATGATTATGTATTTGGTCGGGAACAACAAAAGAGTCATCGTCACCGCCATCATGGTGGGGGTGGTGGTGTGAGCTCAGAGGGTGTTCCGACTGATTCACATGGCGTTCGACTGAATAGGAATCATAGTAGTACCAGCAGCTGCTCTAGTACGTCCAGCAGCTCTGCAAGTTGTTCGGAAAATAATAGCTCTTGTTCAAATAGTAGTTCCACCGAGAATTGCAATTCAATTCAACTTGCCCATCATAATAACAACAAGAAATAGCAGCAGGACCCTGTTTAACTGTAGTGACTGTAGATTGTAGCTAATTCAAATATTACATGTAAGTTAGTTTAGCACGGCGTAAAATATAAGTGATTTCTGTATGTAACAAAAAATGGGAATGATTTGGAAACGGAATGTCGTTTGATAGAAATAGGGTAGGTAAGAAAATGATCGCATTTATAGGTAATTTTGCAATATAAAGTGAGACACAATGTTTTATTACGTTGTAATTTGTAAGGTGCATAGAAATCGTGACAAACTAGTAGAATTGAGAAAGGAAAAGAGAGCGAGAGCAAAGGAAAAATGTTGATACTAGTACTCGAACAATGTGTTTCTTTTATTATTATGCAACGACTTTATTAAGGCTGTTGCTAAATAATGAAACTACTGTCATCTGTCATATTAAAAATTTCTTCTTCGTAATTAAAAATCATAATTTAACTTAATAATCATCTTTACTAAACAAATTGGTTTGATAGTATTGTGTAAAGTTATATCAATTGTGCGAAAGAGGCTGAAATCAGAAATGTATTACTTTTAATCCAACATAATATTGTGTACTAATTTGCAACATTCTATTATTATCGAAAACCCCAAATTCAAATAATCATTGTTATTTACAACAAAACAACAACAGAAGCAGCTTTCAAAGAATGATGAAACAGGAAATGATTTGCTTGTCCCGACTGACTATGCTTAATTTCTCCCAGCTTATAAGTTAAATTGTATGTACCTTTGTTCTGCAGTACTAGAATATGTGCTTTCACATTTTAGTGCTGCACCTTACTGAACAAATTAAGATATTTAGCAAAATTAGAATCAATGTATTTCAATTCTTTGAATCTTCTAACGTCAACATATATTTACGAAATTGATACTGTATACATTATAAATTAATTAATTACCTGTGTATGCCTGTGCGCATATTCTTCTACAGTTTATCTACATACAAAATTATATTTGTTAAAATATGTCCATTACATTATACAAGAGAAAATAGAGGGATGATATGGAAATGAATATGGGGAGGATTTGATAAACGGCAGGAAAGCATTTACTTGGATTGAATGAGAATGATAAAAGTGATCGCTTCAATTTTTTGACTGGATTCATACAAATTTACTACTATTATGATTATACTATACATATATAATATGTACGTTAATGTAAAATAATTATAAATAAGAAATTTTCTATATATTTATTGTGTTTGTGCAAGAGTAATAATGAAGCATTATAAATCACACGGATGACGATGTCCTGTTCATGTAGCAGAATCGTAATCTGCGATACTGATACTTCTTGTCGTTGAGACGTTGATTATTAACTTGACGTTGACGATGAGACGTTAATGATTGATGCAGGGGGGAGTAGAAGGTCAAAGACTCGGCAGCAATTGCAATGTCCTCGCCCATGCAGTTAAAAATTTGAGTTGAAATATTCAAATTTATACGATGTATAAGAAAAAGTATTTATCTCATAGGGAGTAAGTGTACAATGCTAATTACAGTTTTGTTCTACTGTAAGTACAGCAAACAAGGAAAGATCTTAATTTAATGATTCAAACTTTTTGAACATTTTGTTTTGTTTTTTTTGGAATTATAATATAATTGGTCTCGATATCGAGTTGGATGAAATGTATTCGGTGCTCATATGATAAAGCAAAGATGAAACGATATGAAAGATTTTAAAAAACTACCTTGCAAACCGGCGAATGTGCATGAATGAAATATTGTTGAAAGCGAGAGAAAAATTTAGTCTTCTTTTTTTAACTTTTACAATATACTTAGATATGGGCTTTAAAAGTACGATAATATCGTATAGATAAAAGAAATAATAAAAACAAGATTTTTGTGTTCTCTTCTTATTTGTTATGTAACTTATAATAAATAAAATAAAAGTTACTCCGTTAATAAAGAAATATATTGAACGCACCATGTCTGGAAACCAATTCTGTTTTATAATAATAAAAAGTATAAAATCAATAAAACATGAGTTGTTATTATTGCTAAGATTAAGACAGGTGATGTTAGTGATGGAACTTTAGGAAAATGTCAATTATAGAAACAAATGAAATTTATTCAGATAAAGAATTTTCACTGCATGAGAAACGTTTTTGTATTCTTTTGTAAGATGTTCTGACACTGAATGAACTTTGTTTTGAAAGGCGTTGATGCGGACTATACTCTCAGGACTCTTTTTTTAAAAATATATATTATACTTACATAATTAAAAATGCTATGAGTAAAAGTTGTTATCTACTGATGATACCTCTGTCGTTGATCCGTGTCGATTCTTTTTGTTTTGTTTTTTTCAATCGCAATTTATTATGCATCTTATACCCAGAGTTATATAGAAAATAATACATTGACTGTAGTACCATTTTTGTCGTATCGTAATAAATTTAAAAACCGCGATTCAGCTACATACATATATAAACACATCTTGTTGTTGTATTATGTACTACTACTGCTAGTGTTAACATCATTAAGAACCGTAAACTTCAAAGAAAAACATACACTTTACAAATAATATATTATTACACTTATTGAATACGATGAGACAAAGAATTTATATAAATAAAATGATGAAATAAGAAAAAAATTAAAATAAAATGTATGAAGTCTGTTTTTACCCGTGAAAAGAAGAAAAAAACGTGAATACTTTCAGTTGATTTTGAGGAGTGAGCTAGTTTCACTGTGGCTTTCATTTTTAATCGACTTTTTGGCACCAACATTCAACCGTAATCAATATCATGTACCTTATTATCATTATTTACGACCAGCTTCTGCCTGATATGAAGTTATTGTGAAAGAAGGTCATGTTCCACTGACTCTGAATTTCATTGGAAAATATATAAAGCTGGTCCCCACAGAATATAGCTGCAAAATTATGCATACGATATAATGCATTGTTTTACACTTTTGTTCTCTTTTTCACCCCTGGCCATCGCAAGTAAAACATCTACACATACAAGGTCAAAAAATTAAACTGCTCATTTCTGGACCACGGCACGATTTCTCCGTTGAATTGGATCAGGGTTTTGGGCAATGATGCGAATGGACAAGGGAATGGAATGGAACTCCTCGTAAAGCCAGATTTTAGTTTGTTTGGGCCACTCCTTCCGTATGAATGAATGAAAAATGCTGCTGGTCGTACATTGAAGCTTATTAAAAAGCTTTCTCATTACTGTAGTACTTTCCCTATTTTAACAAAAGGGAAAGATAAAATCTTGGCTGCATTATGTTTTTGATGACACAAAGACGATTATATTGCAGAAATGTTTCAGGTACTTTATGAGGATGATAGTGGCGTAAGCATATTCGTTTTTATGACTTGAAGCAACTTTTAGAGTTGCAAATGGCAACGAAAATTATTTTGAGGCGGTCGTCTTCTGTCATTCGTGATTTAGTCTAGTCTAGTCTGCAACTGCAATAACGAATACACATGACTGACACATACTTAGAGTCGATGTGCAGGGCACACACTTTGTGTCGAACGACAACGTTGGGACAACAGCACAACGTTCATAACATCGTAATATTATGCATGATTTCTCGAAAAAGGTCCACTTCTTAATTACTTATATGGCATTGGATCACTTTACCTCTCTAAAATGCATTTGTGTGCATTATTATTATTGGTAGAGGTTTTTTGAAAAGATCGTTTATTGGTAATTTAACCTTTGTTGTTTCATCTCATTTTTTTTCTTCTGGCCTTAAAAAGCTGTCTAACTGACTACTTTCGTGTCCAACTTATTTTTTTATTTTGGCAGTAGAACTGGCTCGGTCACTTCACTTCAATGCAATCTTTTCAAACGGGAAAGAAGCCAAAGCAAGCAAATAGAAAATCCATATTTTAAAAACCAAACTATTATCATTATCATCGACAAAATAAACTCATTTGATTTCCTCTCTTTTATTTCAAACATTTTATATTATATGAGCAGTTACATGCGTATACAGTGTGGTTGGTTACGTACATTGTCATTCTACACACACTGGTAAATTCTACAATATGATGTTGGACGTTGGTTGACTTGCAGTCCTTCAACATGCGACTTTACATTTCTATACATGTAACCTGCACGCATCGGCTCACGATATCAATCAATAATTATTATGAGTGGATGCAGCTTGTAGAGCTGTGACTTTTCCGATGAATTTTAAGCTTAATGTAGATTTTTAGTAATCAAAGCACGTTTGCTTAATGCAAACTCATGGTGTTAAAATGTCTCCGAAATACTGTTTTGGATTACTACAGAGGGGTTACCGTATCGCTTTTATAGTTTTTAAATAGTCGTTTAAAAGTATATAATAACTTGTGTTTCATCATGAATCATTAAAAACAGCAAACAAAACATTAAATAAATACTTTATAGGTATGCTACACTATGCCATCACTATCGCGAAAAGCGAATGGATTGCTTGAGTTGTTCCAGTATGTCACATACTTTAAGTGTTTAGTTATACTTTCATTCAACATTCAACTCTCTGTTTAGTGTATCCGAAAAGTATTTTTTTCATAGTGTACACATTCATACTACGACGTAATTACTCGTTAATTAGAGCAAACATATGGATAACTATGCAGATGAAAAAATTTTTCATCTAGTGTTGAGTTTAGTATGTTTGTCTGTCTGTCATCGCTTCAGCCGATTTGGCTCAAATTTGGGACACATATTCCTTGGGATATTGGTTTCTATGGGATGTAATTTCAGCAAATTTGGTCAACCTTCAAGGGGTCATTTGGGGGATCATAATTTAAACTTTTATCCAAGTTAGCTCAAATTTTGTATGTGATGCTAGGTCAAATGTCAAGACAAAACATCGAGTCTTTAACAATTCAATCAGCTAGTATCAATACAAAGCTTTTCATCTGCGTCTCTACTGCTGCAATTATATTTGCAAGTTTTATTCCTATGTATGTATAGGTATTATTTTATTTATCCAATTTTATGTTTTTATGTATTTACCACTTAACATTAATCAGATTAAGTGTTATTTGGAGATATTCCACTTCTCAACATTACACAAAATCATTATTGATTAAGGTTACCAAACGGACCGACGATTGATGGCCGTCATAACGCTAATGACAATGATTGTAATTGAATGATCTTGTGTGAATGTACATGTTTTTAGTCTTCCTCAACCATTATTACGAATGTGCTAGCAAAATGGTTTACTTTTCCCAATCTCTCTCCCTCACTTTAAAACTCTCTTTCACTCCTTTCAAGCCTCAGCGAAATCGGAAGACGATACGATTTTTATTCGAGTCAAGAGAGCAGATAGAAGTTAGTTTTTATGTTAACCAGATTCACAGACACATTACACTACTTTACTTTTTCATCCCTAACTCTACTACTAACCTTATCGGCTGACTTTGACATATTGAACCAGACAATCAGCTTGTCTTGCACTTTTAGCTGCCCACACACACCACCCCAGCATCCATTCAAAACCATATGAATACGTACAAAAGGGTAAAATTAAAAGCAGAGAACCAGTGTTTAGTCATTTAATTTTTCAAGGGATCCATCCAAACTGTCAAATTATGTGGAATAGAGGGAGGTATACACAGGCTACAAAACTACATCATCATAATAGGGCAACAACGTGCACAACAATTATTATCATCTTTCATGATCTCTGCCTTTCTCTCCCTCACCACCAATGCAATGTAGTACGTAGTTTGTACATACATAATAATGTAAAAGTGCGTCTCTTTTCTGCATCATTTGCATTTCACGTCATTTTTTATTGTTTGCAGCAGTGTTCACACCGTTCTATTCTGCAAGCATGCACTGGCACCGCCGCCGCGTTGATCAAGCTATAAAGTTGACGTGACTCACTATTTGTTTTTGCACTTTTAAATCTTGTGAGAAGAGAATGAAGGGAATGATTTTTTTAAAGTCGAGAGAAAAAAAGATGTGTGTCATCTCACCTGGCTAATCTTGATGCAGCAGCACTAATGATGAACATGAGGAGAAGAAAAAGAGGTGAGCAGAGCAAAAGCGATAAATAAAATGTAAGAAAAAACGTGTGTGTACAAGTAGGCAGATAATGTATATAATATTTAATGTGTTTTTGTACATACGTGTGTGTCTTTGAGTTTCTGTGTTTTCTCCCTAGTTTATAAACTTTTGCAGTAGTTGTAGTAGTAGTAGTAGTAGAAAATCAGCAATAACATCAACATCACGAGAGTAATAATAATAATAATGGATGTGACCAAGTAATAAAAACCAACTTTATCAAATCGATTTTTCTCTTTTTTTATGTTGACTTATTTACTTACTTCCCTACGCTTCCCACCACTTTACATCTATTACCCATACCGTATTGCTCCTGATATGTATTTTGTTTATGATTATCATCGCCGTATTGAATGCACAAAGCGTTATTTGGACTGATTGATGCATCATCATCTTTATCAGCATCAATACGATTATCATGGGAAAAAGGGAAAAAGTTAGAAGGCCTGAATTGATTTCTCCCTCCCTCCCCTGGTGCTGCTGCGGCTCATAGTTTCTCTGTTTTGAATGAAAACTAGTTTGTTCTGCTCGCATAAACCAAAAATAAAATTATTATGATATCATCATGATCATCCCCATCTTGATATCATTCAGACTTTTCTTGTTCTTGGGGTGTAATATGTACTATTTATTGTTACTTTACATCTATTACTATTATTATTTTCATTATTATATCCCTTTCTCGGAGGAGGAGAAATAACGATGATTACACGTTATGCACGTACCTATATAATGTGTACATGCTTATTGTTTGTTTTAATTTTCTTGGGACTTGATGTTACGTTGTTGGTGGTGCGGTGTGGTGGTGGTGGTGGGTGGGTACCTAATTAAACGTCTTGAGACAGAAGGGAAAATGGAACGACCACGACTGCTACTATTATTATTACTTTCCACTATTTTACTGCGAATTTCGGTCACGTTTGATGCTTGCCTCAACGACGAGTTTGAGAGCAATGGCGCACACGTTAAAGAATTTTCCCTTGACTTTCGAGTCCCCTTTCTGTGTTTTTTTGTATTTTTTTTCTCCTCATCACCACCTTTTCGTTCCCTAGCTGGGCTGTATTTTTCCTTTATATTGACAATATTGTTTTTTTTAAATAATGGGTTGAAGTCTCTGGTAAAACTGGCTTACTCCGCTCCGTAAAAATGCCAGCGTACATGCAAAACAAATACGTTGACTAATTTACCGGTACATTGTAACATTCGGGAATTTCATGAATGCCTGCTGCTGTTGCTGCTGATCCCCTGAAAAAATTCTTCTTTTTTCACGATGATGATCTGTTTTATTGGCTGTGAAAAATTTGCTGTGATTGTTGTGAGTCTTGTTTGTTGAATGCTACACAACAACTTGTAATTTCAACTTGTTTCAGGCGAAAGCCAGGTGTGGTGGTGTGTCTAGGGTACTTACTGCCACTACTCACCATGCATATTGATGATAGTAGCTCTTACACTACAGCAGCAACAAAAACAACAACAGGTAGGTAGTGTGATGTTGGTGATATTAAAGGTATTGTTGTAGGGTGCGACTTTTGAAGAAAGAGAGAACAAGAAAAAATGAGAGGAGAGTAGAAAGAAGATGATGTTAAGAGGTTCTCTCGCAGAAAAGCAGAAGTTGAGAGAGAAAAGATGATGATGGTCTAACGGGACTTTTTTTCTGGGCTGACATACATAAACTTGACTAGAGTACGTACGTACGTACGTTTTATCCCCAATTAGCATTTACTATACGTACGGCTACAGAAAAGATGATTGCATTGTTGCATGCATGTCGGTTCTTGGGGAGATACACAGCCTATAACAATGATTGTAATGTATGTACATAATAGAGCGTTTCCAATAAACCCGATATTGCTACTTGCTACCTGTCGTTACCTCTTCCTTACACACTTTACCTTTACCCAGCACACATAAGACACGACGGACAATTGACGGTGCCGTGATGTACCTAAAAGAATGCGTGTGTGAGGCTGATGCGAATGAAATGATGAATTCATGCAATGCAATTCTTAACAATGCATGCAACTATCATCTTTGGGTGGCATCTCGAATCCTGATGAACTCATAATCTGACTAATTTATTTCCCACCTGTTTGTGTACAGTAAGGGTTAACATTGCACATTTTTTGAAACTACACAGGATATGCATACACAAAGAAATCTCTACTGGAAATACTGCTTGCCATTAATTTTTTTTTTTGTAGACATCTGCCTTTATACATACATATACACTCTAATAATTTAAAGTTCATTTCGAGCTTTCCCTAAAACATATCTGACGAATATTATATTAAGCAGTTAATTGTTAGGAACAGGAATTTGGATGAGTATTTTTTCAATTCAACTAATGACTTCATGGTTGGTCTATGCACTACTCGTTGTTCGTAACACAACCCATCTTTGTTGTACTTTGTACTGCTGTCGGGGGTTGTGCAGCCGCTTGCGATGCAATTGTTCTGATGCTGTTGTACGGTAAACCCGGTAAGTCTAATATACTTCAAGTATGTCCGTAATCTGTAATAGGAGGTAGTAACCGAGTATTTTTCTGCATTATTACTGTTTTCTTTCTTGGATCATGATAGTAGTGGTGATAATAGTAGTAGCCGGGATGGATTATTCACGGCTGTTGTATTATAGTATTATTACTGCAGTGCAACAATGCATTCTATTGCATGACAGTGCGAGAGGAGATTGTTGCATATACAGCATTCCATCACACTGTAATGTAGCGTTTTTCCATCAAAAATGATGCTTCATCTTCAAGATGCTGTTCCTGACATGATGACAGAGAGACACTGTGCATTGTTGAGGCATTTTACGATTGTATGAGAAAAAGTGATGCTAAATGCAAAGCCGATGATGACGATCATTCATGATGATAATAATGGGTTCTTATCTAGTGTATACTATGTGCCTACACGTCCCTTTTTTATGCAATTGCTTCTACTACTGCTGCTGTACGGGTGACTTGACTTGTTCGCCCCTTTTTCTCCATCTCTCACAGATAGTGTGTTGACGTTTCTAGAATTCTGTTCGGCTCGGGAACCACATTATTTAGTGAACCTGGTGCCCGTCATCATCAATCGCCTGACAAAAGATAAAGCAAGACAAGTAAGACTGTTATCGAGGGAAATATTTTTATTATTTATTTTATTTTAAATCACAACGAACGGACGAAACGAACTCGCCACCACCAGTGCATTGTTTTGTCGTCTTCACACACACACATACAGGTATCTTTCTATCCACCTCGTCTTGCTTTCATCTTGTTGTTCAGAGGGAACGTTAATAACAAAACCGACCGACCGAATACCGACCGACCGCACCGCATTCTTGCAATCATCGTCAAGGATGATGGTGATGATGATGATACTGCCTCGGCTAACAGCTAATGTTCATCCCGATGTAGTAAACTAACTTTGCAGTACGCCGCTGCTGCCTAACCCATACTCATCATTCGTCGTAATATTCACTTTGACGTGAATGACGTGACGAGTGACTATTATTACATGAACATTAGTCTTGTTCCTTCCTCATTTTTCACAGAATTTTTGTTTTCTTGCCAAAATATTACCATCATCATCAGCAACAACACCAGTCAGATCATCTTTTCGCCATTATAGTGTTACTGCATATTCTCCAAAAGTGCCAAAGCTCACCTACCTACCACACAGGAGGAAAAAGCGGACCAGAGCAGGAGGAGCAGCAGTTGAAAGAGGGAGAAGCAATAAACCGCAACACATCAAAAAGTCAAGAAGAAAGAACTGCAACATCAACCAGTAAGTACCGATCAAGCAATCGCCCTCATCTTCTTAACTTCTTCTTTTTCGCCTTCTTGACTTTTGACGATCATCGTCATCATCATCAACTTTTGCTGTGTACTTCATATTCATAAGATATTTTTTGGCATGTTTTGTTGATGCAGCTTCTTCGTCTTCTGGTGGTGGTGATAGTGGTAGTTGGTATCTGGTATGTCATGGCATGCAAGGTATGACATGCAAAAAAGAGAAAATGCCAAAGGAAGGAATGAATATTATTATATGAATATTGAAAAAAACAAAAGAGGAGAAACTAGTTCCAATCCAATAATCCAATCCAAATCATCATCATCATCAGCTTCATCATCGTCACTCATCTCACATTGTACCGTGTGATGATACAGAAAGACTGACCACTTTTATTATAACACCATCGCCATCATCATCATCGCCACTACCACCAATAACACCAGTATTATCTCGAGAAACGTTGTTGCTGTTGATGAAGAAGACACAAAGAATGTGCCTCAAGAGATAGATATACCACAACAACAATATGAATGTCCAATAACAACAATCACAGTCATCATCAGCGTTATCATCTTCATCACAGTCATCACTGCTCTCTCTCTCTCTCTCTCTTTTCTGGTAGTTCTTCTTCATTTGCTCTCGTACTACGGCTACTGTTGAGGAAGATAACGCTGCTGCTGCTCTTGCATCGCATACCTGTGTAATGATCGAGTGTGTTTTGGTGTGCGAGTGAGTAAATAAGTAGTAACTGTTACTGACGACGACGAAGACGACGACCAAGTAGATTGCCAGAGAGTGCTGCATATAGTGCCAACTGCATCATCATAATAATCATCCCTTCGCCTCATGATGTGCTGATACTACCAACTACTGACGACGATTAAAGACGTTCATGATGATGTCGAAGTCAAGTAAAAACAAGCGACTTGTTCCCTTCTTTCTCGCGATAGTGTAATTTGCCTACATAGCTGTTGTCTTTCACAACAACAAATTTGAATCAGTTAAGGTGTTCATGGGATATTCGCCGTTTGTGAGCTCTTTCGCTCTTACCACCGTCATAGTGGTTGGGGGGTTCAGTAGTTGAAGTTGTGGTGGTACTAGCAAAACGTGTGTGGATTTAGTGTTTGAAGTAGTATGTGTGTGTGTGTGTGTGTGTGTCGTATGTGGCGGCCCAGTCAAGTGTTGTAAATTGAAAAACAGGCACAACGACACTGGTAGAAGAGAAATCCATGTTTTATGTGCTCAGCCAAAAATTATTATGGTGATCATGTACAATGGGATGAAACTTGGTGCTGATAATCGACGATACTACAACTGCAACATCAACAACATCGGCATCAATAATAACGATGACTCCATGAGAAGAGCCCCACGACGACGACATGACTGTGGTTGGTGCCAGTTCGACTGTGACTCCAAGTATTTCTCCTATGAATAATGAAAATGTTGATTTAACGTTACTTCGGTGTTCTTAACGAACTGCTCCGCAAAAGAGAGTCATGCGATTAAATACAATTTTTTTGGTAAATGTGTCAGTACAACAATGACCGTGTTTACCATTGTGAAAAGTGGTAGTTCTGGGACTGGCGGACGTAGAGACGGAGTGAATACCAGCCACAGAATGGAAGGTGACAGTGGAGGTGAGCAAAGTTGTACAAGCTGCGGTGGTGTAAGTGGAAAAGGAAGTGAAAGCAGTGACGGCGAGAGAATACGGGAAAGAGGGAATTGTAGTGATAACAGTAGGAGCCACAATAACAATGACTATCAGAATAGTAATGTGTGTAATAATAATAACTATATTCAGCAGCAACGAATTCAGCGACAGCCCCGATGGACAAATTCTCATCTGGCAGTAATAACAGTGACCCTGATTCAATGGTTATTTGTGATAAGTAATGTAATTGTTGTGATTTCACCGCAAGCAGTGTCTGCGGTAGATTTAAACCCGCACGGAGGATTCTATCAGCGGGAAGGGGGAAGAAACGAGTTTTACTCTGGAACTTCCTCGTCAGCCCAGCAACAGTCAGATTATGGCGACGACATAAGTGACATGATCATGACTTGCTCGAGACCAACAAAGTCTTCCAGAGCAGCCAAGTACCTGGCTATCAAGCAGTTAGACATTCCTTGTGATATGGAGGATAAAAAGAGTGCCTGGTGTAACCTACCTGGAGATAAATATCCCTGGTAAGATTTTACCTTACTTGCAACATAATCAAAGCAGGATGGTGAATGATGGTGTCACGTTCCCTATACAGCTATCTGATGTACTTACTTTTGTACACAATTAAAAGTCGTGTAAAAAGCCATTTTCAAAGAGAAAGGGAGTGTCAGGAAGAAGCGATAATAAAAAAATGATAGTAGTGTATATAGTGTCGCAATAAAAAAAAGTCTAGACTGATTGTGAGAGAACGCGCAGACGACGACACAAAGAAAGAAATGGAAGCAGGGAATGAGATCGGTCGGCGGAAGATGAAACCTACATTTTTTTCTAATAAGCTTTTACCTACATTGCCTTTGTGCCAATGTAAATACATGGCATTGTGTTTTTGTGTACAACGCACCATTGCGGTAAAAGAAGCATTGTTGTGCGTAGGAGGGGCAGCATAAATTTTTAAATTGTATGTAAAGGGAAACATACACTACTACCAACAATACGTAGCTTGCTTTCACAAGTCTACCAGGTTTTGTTCAGAGAACTAATACTATAATTTTGTACGATAATATGCACTTAACTTAAGTACACAGTTGAACACATTTTAATTGACCCATGCAAACGTTTACGCTGTTAAGATGACCAATATTGGTGAGGGAGGACCATAAGCATTCCCAATTATGTTTTTAACAATTTCTCACTGCTACGTTATGGGGAGGAGAAGAATTGGCAAATTTGTGTCACCAAACATTATTTCCAGTGCATTACGCACACACAAATGCTAACAAACATGTAATTGTAATTTAAGGCGACACATAACTTGAGTTTGAAAATAAGTTACAAAACAGCCATAATAACAATTATTTTTTTCTGTTAATTGCTAACATTTCAGAAAAGAAAATTAGACATGACGGATGTAACACTACATGCATATACAAGATTTCGTCTGGTTTTAAACCCAGTAAATCGCTGTTAATTGTTGTTTGACTTGAGGACGGGACCAAAAACTTGACAAAAAGAAATCCTTTTCAATTTCATTTGCGTAAAAATAAAATCTGTTCTGAGCGGCTGCTTATATGCACATCTTAATGTTTAAATTATGTTCATGATGTAGGCGGCCTTTTTGGTAACATATCTTTACCAAAGAACATTTGTAAATCATGTACACTGAGAAACTTTTTAGCTGTGATAAGTTCGGGGTTGAGTCATCATTCCCGACGAGGATAACGTATCACCTGCATAATAACATCAGCATGAGGAGTTTTGAAAAGTACAAAGTTTAGCCACTTTTGTGTGCATTTGACGTTATGCCGATGTAATAAGCACTCTTCTCTGTGGATGAATAGTAATGAACTTGGTGGTAAACAGGCAGAGCAGCAGGCCAGGGAGATTGAAAGATATTAGATAGGTAGCAAACACGCAGACGGTAAAACTTGCGTAAAGATAGCTCAATAATGCACTTTTTGCATCATGCATGCACACAATATCATCATTCGACTCTTTTGGTATTTATTAGAAGTGTTATTGTTGTTCGTAGAAAGGGACAATGAATTGCAATTTCTTCTCGCTTTGTTACTTACCGTCAAACTGAAAGGAAAAAAAGAATGAAAGTGGTCGATGAGGTTCAGAGTGCGTATATACATGTTAGCTTCGTCATGTTACATCCTTGTTTCTCAATCTCAATATTGGGTCACACGAAAAAAAAAATTTCACTTGCTAAAACAAGAACATCCTTGCCCTTTTTTAGACAACTCACGGGGCAGGCCGTGCCATTCTGCACGTGGCTGTGAATAGTAGTTAGTATAAAGGCCATTGAAATTCAAAACAAGTCAAGCATTCCCTTTTCCGTTGAATTTACATTGAAACTTTTTTTGTTTCGTTTTGACTGTACCATTTATCTAGGCACGCAGTGCGCCGTTTCGTGTTTGAAAACCAGGGCTTGATGCGCCGTATGTATGGGGAAGTTCGACAGTTAAGTCTTCTCCGAATGGAATTTGAGGATGATATGGATGATGAAGAGGAGGAGGAAAGACACGGGCCTCCACGGGCACCACCAATTCCGGAAGATCACAGAAGGAACAGCATACTAACCGAAGTCCTGGATGAAAGTTTGCCTCGTATTTTGAGCGACACGCCACCGGGAGACCAGATACTGTTACAAGATCACATTGCGCGTTCTACGCCAAGGTCAATGCCAACGTCCTCTGCGGTGTCAATTGTGGATACCTCTTCGCCCCTGACAACTTCTTCGGCAACAACCACGCCTGTGATGCTCTCAACGTCTTCTGAGGAACAGTTGAATACGACGGAGGCTTTGATGGGTGTTACGGTAGACAGCATTTCGGCAGGAGGTGATGCAAATGTTACAACAACGATAATGGGGGAAACTGATACAGCCTCTACACCAGGTATCACTGCCTCCACAAATATGGCAAGGAATGCAGTAGTGGAAGAACTGGTCACCGAGGAAGCCACTCAGGCCACCGCTACTGGTGTGGGTATCACAGAAACAGAAAAGGAAGATACCGCTGCGGATGGCGAGACCACTATCACGACAACAGAGGAAATGTTAGTGATGAATGGGAATGAACAAATTGGGGGTGTTGAAGTTGGTCCTGAGCAACTAAGTCAGCTGGGAGTTGCGGCACAACAACTAAATGATGGTCTACTTGATAGTCTTGCTGGGAGCACTGGTAACATGGACTCGGACGAAACCCATGATTTTGTCAATTTAGACAAGAACCACATTGTATACTTTGATGACGTGGGGAAGAACAGAAGACCGGTGGCTAGTGGAAGTGGTATTAGCAGTGATAGCCCAAGTGCCACTGTTGGAGGAGATGCTTATCTGCCACCGCAGCCACAACAGCAGGGAAAATTGAAAGCTGTGTAAGTACACCAAGTAAAACCACTTTTGTGGTTTTTGTTCAGCTACTGTCCATAGACCAATTTGATTTTCTATTTACTGATTATCCTGAACAGCAACGCGTGTCCAGTGAAGGAGGAAGTGGTAGCTCCATATTGGGCCAACAACACTCGTGGGGAAATTCTTGCTCTTTTGAATCTCTACCCATTTGAGCAGTACATCCACTGGGAACGATGTAACCACGAAAATAAACAAATGTTCTGCAGACAGGGCTGCAGGTATGTTCAACAATGCGAACAGTGAATCCAATGCGTCCTTTCAGAAATGTCAAACCTTGATTAATTTTTACATTGTTTTCTGCTTTTTCAGATGCGAACAGCAGTACCGACTTCACAGACTGCTGGCCTTTGATCCAACAAATGAGTGTCGTGGTATCTTTTCTGACTGGTTTCGCTTTCCCTCGTGCTGTGTGTGCAGGTGCTATCTCAGTGAGTACGAATTAATGATGCTGAACGCTGCTGGACAGGAGTCAAGCACGAATCCTTCCTCAGCAGCAGCAAAGTCCAGAACGTCAGATAGAATCAGATCTCCAAGAAAAATGCTCCTCGACCAGTTGGTGGATGGGCCAGATGTTCATGGAGTAGATGACATGCACTTTTTCTACAAGCAGGGCTTTTACCATGAGCATAATCATGGAGCACAGCCGAGGAGAAAACGATCCGTGCTCCCGATAAATGCACCATGATAAAAAAAATTGAATAAATACAACAACGACGACAACTATATCACGTTATTAAAGGAAAGGCCATATATTTATTCGTTTATTCTTTCTAGGTTTTAAGACACAATTTAAAATGGTATTACATAACTACGATTTTAAATATATACTACATTCAGCATTGTTGTAGCTCTTTTTGTAAGTAGCAGCTAATTTTTTACTAATTTATTTCCATTTAATTTTGCCTTCTTGTTTCTTGTCTTCTCTTAACCTTTTCCCTACGTTTCCCGTTACAATAATAATAATTCTTTCACAGAGTATAGCAGAAAGTGTTTTTATGGTGGTCGTGCATACAGAGTACATTCTGCACTGTTAGAAAACAAGGTCGAGATTCGATCAGGAATATTTATTTATTTATGTACACACTTTTTAATACATCTTCATAGAGCAATCTCAATCACAACAATAAAAGAAAAAATATATACTTATCGACTTGTATCGTGATTAAATAAATGACAGTGTAATTTATTTTTTATTTTAAATAGTATGCATTGGTATTTATTTTATAAGTATGATTGCTAATATGTCTACAATATTTTTTAAAAAAACACACGCAAATATTTGATGTATCGAATAAAATCTATATAGTTTTAATGATCGCAAACAAGTTTTTCTCACTTGCGGAGATTTATTTCACCACGTCAAGCTTGCAGGTCTACCACACTGCTGCTGCTTCTCTTCCTTCTACGTTTACCGTACATCAGGAGTGGATACGGTGGCCGCTGCAGGCGAGGTATCTTATTCGGTGTCAAATGACTTATGCCTTCGAGACACATTTCCAAATTAAACAATTGCTGCCTTATATTCGGATGAAGAATGGTTTGGTACATTTCTGCTGTCAAAGGCGCTTGATACCTACATGTGCAAAAACAGTTAGCACTCGGCACAGTACGAAAACAAAGTGTTTTTGTAAGAATCGTATAGGGAAAAGTTACCAATATTTTCTGATTTTTCTCGTAAATAAGCCTTCGAGAGCTTGTTCCCAGATGTGAAACGCAGAAATGTCATCCCTATTTTGAAATTCTTTGAAACAAGCCACATGCACTATTTCAACAATGTTCCAGACTATGTCTATAATTAAATTTGTGCTTTGAAAACACTCCGAACCTTCCCGCTTTTCGTGTCTTAATTTCAACTTTGTACATTTTACAATATCAACGTCATAATCGTTATTTTTACGACAAACTTGTCTGATTGTTGCGACCGTCGGTGGGCAGTCGTTGTCTTCCCCACTGGAAAAGTAATAATTTTCCGGGAACACATTCTGCTGACAAGCAATCAAAGCGGGTGCAATACGATCGTAAGTGAAAGGACTCACAGGGTCATCAAAGTAGCGAACATTTCCGCTGTTTTCGTGGAGAAAAGAGAACACGTTCAGCGCTCCGTCAATGATGAACTTGTGAGATACATAATGGTCAGGGCAACCCCGTTTTACCACCTGAGTGGAAAGATCCAACAGGGCCAGGGAGAGATTTGTGGTTTGTTGTGCCCCGATTCGGGTAGAAGGAATCAAATTGAGCTGCCATAATTTTGCGTTTCTGTTCAGTTGACGGGCAAGTTGCTTGTTTTCTTCAATACCATTTGTTGACAACGCAGGTACCGAACTGTAGGAGCATTTAGATACTCTGGAGCTGCCCGAGGAAAACAAGGAGAGAAGGACTATGCTCACAAATGAATATGAACAAATGTCCGGATAGCTCATTGTTTGTTTACACAATGATTTTCACAGATACATGCTGCAGTATAGTAACATGACTTAAAACTCACAGAAAAGCAGTTTTATAGAAAAGCTCTTGAAAACGCAACGCGAATATTAAAAAGAGAAAATTCAATAGCTGACCTTCAACTAAATTTACTTACCATTACCATTTGCCAAACAAATTTATTCTTTGAATGGTATTTCAACATTGAACAGCTTCATATTGTATTAACTTTATTTGCAATCAAAAGCACAATAAATATGTCGAAAAGTTGTAGTTAGTAGTTGAAAGATCATTCACTTCAAGGTCTTCACATTTTTGTAACAATTTTAGCTCCATTTGCCCTTTTGATTTCTCTACCAACTGCCATTTTTTCATAATAAAGTAGATTTTATCGCAGCATTTTATTAATTTATACAAAGTGACAGATAAAAGATTTTTAGGACATTTAACTAATTTGAAGGGAGACATATCAAGGACGTAATTTACATATAGTGGTGCATATAAAATGTACATCTGTTTTGGATATCATGGCATCAACGCCTACCCTTCACTTTTACTTTCTGTCCAGCAGGGAAGGAGAAAAAGCATATTTGTTTGGTATCATTATTCAAGGACACAACGATTTTTCATCCACTCGGGTGTTCCACTTTCAGCAGCCTTTCGTAGTATTTTCTTCCACACGTTCGACAATGCTCGTGTCGAGATGTGTTTCATATGTTGTACTAATAATGGAATTGGACGAATGTCTAATGAGCAATCGTCGCAAAAACTTGAAATAATAAACTGTGTTAACCAAACATATGAAAGTAGTGAATGAAAGAAAAATGAAGGAAAAAAACAAAGAAAATAAAAAAGAAACCTAATAATGGTTGCATACGGATCAAAATTGACACACAGATTTCTGAGATATAACGTTTTTACTAAATGACTTTTGATCCCGTTGTTGACCTAGGTAATCATTTTTTGTCTACTTAGAGAGGACGCAATTCAAAGGACCTGTATACAAAGTTTGGTGCAAATCGCCCCATAAATACTAGATATACACTTATATGACCGTTGACCCGTTGACATTCGACCTAAAAATATCAAGTGCACAACAGGTCTACTGATTGATGCAAGCAGAATTCGAAAACTCCTTCCCGTTTTTGAGATATCGCGCGGACGGACAAACATTGATAATCGCAATAAAAGTAGCATCAACTACTTAAAAACAGGTGGGAAAAGCATCCAGTGTAACATAATAAGCTATTAATTAGTAGGCGCACTACATAATACAGACAAAGCTATAGTCAATTTTCTCAAATGTAGTGAGCAGTGCTGGGTATTCATTTCCAAAATTTGTGTTTTTGTTTTTGTACTAAAGGGACGTTATGATGACGAATAAAAATATGAAAAATTGGTTTGTGACCAGAAGAATCACCACGCTTTCCAATACAGAAGGCTGGTATTGGAATGCGTAGTGATTCAGTTTCATCATTCATCATAGATTAAAGGGCAGCCGCCTTACGCCACGCTAAAATAATGGAACTTTTTCGCTAAATTTTAGGACAGGTGGGCTGAGCTCAGTAATAACAGTACCAAACATCACGCGAGAGTTAATTACATAACTTTGGTTGTGGCAAAATGCATGCGTCACATGCGTTGAAAGCAGTTTAATTGATAAAAGAAAGAGTTCATGTACATAATGTACTTAAATTTTAGTAATGGATTTGTTTACAATTGGTTTGTTATGTTTAAAATTATTGTTTGCCATTTGGCTTCTACCTAGAGTGTTATGTAATTGGAACAATCGTATGATGTATGACTGACAAATTTTAACAAGTAAATAAATTCAAATATGTGGGAAAATGTCATGCATCGCAATGCCGTGTCCCACGTATGCAAATTATCAGTTATGTAGTTTAGCGAAATCCATTTCTGTTAACTTTGCTCTGCTGTACCAGGATTTTGTTCATGAATGATAAATAAGATAATTACATCTTCGGTAAATGACGACAAACGGGAAGTGCTACGTAGAAATTTCAGATTTAAATTTATTTGGGATGCTCTGTCCACCTGTCTTTTTTCAGGCTTCTGCTACGATTGAACCTTGGTCAAATTTCATTGCAAGAATGAGACCCTGTGCACGTTATTATTAGGTCTTCTGAAAACCTATTAGTTATACTTGGTGGTGTCTGTCTGTGTGTATGTGTAACTCAAACCCAAATACTAAGTAAAAAGTCCGTTTTCACCAATCAATAAGTATTGACCATAGCTCGGGACAATTGTAAGTTAAAATGTTTTGTAAAATTTGGCCCAAATTGATTGACTTGACCATTTGGTCTCCTAAGGGGCGGCAAAGTTTAAAAAATGTTTAGTCTATAACGTTAAAACCAAAGAGACTATTATACAAACGATGAATCCGTTTAAGATGGTTGTCCATGGGTATAGACCATCGACCATATACCATAGTCCAAGGGGTTCATTTAAATTTTTTAAGAAGACCTCCTTTGCAAGCTTCCACAAACATAATTCAGAGTATCTTTCATAGAATAGAATATATCTATGTTTTACAGGTATCAGTCATTATTACATTGTTACAATGTCTGTCTCTCTGTCATCTGAATGAGGCAATCCAATATTAAACTGAGTTTTTATAGTTAATTATTCGTCATGAAAGACAAGCACTGAATTTCGGTGACCTCAACTTCTTTCACTTTATCGCACTAGTCCCGCTTTCTCCCATAAAGCCAAGTAACAATCCCATACATTTTACTCCAAGTTTCACTATTTCTTAACTAACATTCTATTAACAAATCATGTTCATTATGCAATCGCGATCACGCAGAAAGTGACATTATCCAGTCCAACATATTCCAGAAAAGTGCTCTCAGCTCTCACAGCTATAATTAATTATCGGTAAACAATTTACTATAATCTACGTCTCCTGTTCTTGTTCTTTCCTATGAGCTTTCGAAAGCCAAAATAACGGGACACCATCTACTGCTACGGGAAATGTTGCCTGTGGAGAATAGTAATATTTACCTATTGACAGACACAGTATGTGGAAGTGAGTTTCAAAAGTTACAAAGAAGATTGTTTTTAAGTGCAAATGCAGCGTTGCAGAAGCTGAAAAATAGGAGTGTAGGTGTACATATGTTGGAGTTTTTACGGCGACAGTAATGATGATGGAAAACGTGACACAAACGATTTTCCACGGATTTGGAGCTGTTGGTGGTGGGAGTGGATTGGATGAAGGAGGGTCTCCTGGCAGACCTGCTTTGGGGAAACACTGTATAGATCTTCACCAAAGAAAGATTCCCCATGGTGTCCATTTTGTTCCGGGACCTGACGAGTGCACGATGTGTGCTTGCGATGACGGGGAACCTAAATGGTGCAAAGCGGTACTATGTTCGCCCCCTCAGGTAAGATCTTATTGGGACATGCTATTTTGTTTTAGTATAACAATTTCGAAAACAGCTCATTTCATGTGATCCTTTGTATATGTACATGTGTACAATGAATTGAGAATCTCAATAAAGTATTTGAGATATGTACTGTTGTAAATTAAAGGGATTATTTAATCAATATTTTTAAGGACGGAAAATGAATGAATATTTTTACGGAACGAAAAATGAATCAATATTTTTGTTAAAAATAAATTAATATTATTAAAGGACGAAAGGTGAGTCAATATTTTAAGTGACGTAAAATGTATCAATATCTTTGCTAAAAAATAAATCAATATTTTTAAAGGGAAAAGTACATCAATATTTTAAGTGACGAAAAATGAATCAATATTTTTTTATTTATGTATTATTTATTTTGAAATAATACACAATTTCCTACTCTTAGTCCTAATTTTAGTCTCTCAACTCTCAAACACAACTCTATCTGTGTCGTCAATAATCGTGATCGTGATGCTTACTGTCTGGATTCGTAAAATGGAATCAAAATGAATATGAAACTCCCACGGCAACCACTGAACTTGCCATATTTAAATATGATAATTTCAGCTTATGAAATCGGCTTATAATTGGTAGAACCATTTTCCCTTTATATTGATTTCGTCCCAATATTCAATATTGATTAAATAATCATCCCTTTACATCAGGGACGACT
>JAHZNB010007066.1:0-10347 GCA_027744295.1 Callyntrura guangdongensis | reverse complement strand
TTTTTCTAATCGACTAACAGTGACAAGGGCTATAACATTTTTCAGCATGACATCTCGGTCACACCCCCTTGGGGTAAAACCAAGATATCCCCTATATATGCTATAATATATATGTTATATAATATTAATTAAACCGATGTGACTATTTTAAATTTTACAAAATGTTTATAAAGTTTAAGTTATTAGTAAACGCAGATTCAAAAAACATTTAAACTGCATTGTGGCAACATAGAGCACAAATTTTTTAGTTCTTCAAGTCCAAAATTTGTACATACAGAAACACCTCAGAGGGCATTTTAAGCCACATAATTGACCATGCACAGAATACAGAACAGAGATGTTATAGTTTACCTCATATGTTTTTATGAGATGGTTAACTTTAATTTTCAAAAATAAAATGGCAAAAGAACTGTTGACTGTTGCAAGTAATAAAAACAAACATGACAAAAAATGATACACAACAGTAAAAAGATTGTTTGGGAATTTGAAAAAAATCTTTCAAAGTTAGTTAAAATTTCAGGGATGACAATGATACGTTTCCCCCTTCGGGCCCTTATACATTTGAAAGGGGGGAAACCTCGTACCTATCGGACCGGAAGTCCCGGTTGTTACGCCTACGACTACGCGCTTGCATTCCGTCCGTCTTTCATTAATAAATGACGAGATAAACCCAAATATGTAACTACTGAAAGAGGCGATGCTGTAGTTATGCACTTACAGGACCTTTTTAATCCTTTTACGTATGAAATAACTATATTTAAAATATATATATTTCTTGCGTGTCCTGACTTCGAAGAAATTCTTACCCTAGCTGTCCTACTTCGAACAATTCGAGTTTGAAAACACCTTGTTTTCAAATTAAAAGTGGCGCCATTCGGCCAGGATTAATAAAAATGCATAAAATTTGGTACACTAGTAGTATTCAACATGATCTAAAGGGGGGGGGGTCAAAGTTCAGCTTTGTGTATTTACATTACCGAGCTCCCCATGTTCTCAGCTTCCGGAATGTATATAGGTATACATGTATTAAAATCATGTTTTACGAAGATAGAATTCATAGAATCCTTCGTATATCTTGAATTCTCTGTGATCGGTGGTACCCCAAAGTTTGGTCGGTATTCTAACGAAAGCCGGTAGCCGGAAGCCCATGCATGATCTGGTCGGTCGGTTAATACGGTAGCTCGTTCAGCTCTGCCTGTGTGTATTACGTACGTGCATGTGCCTGTCGTAATATAATGTGGTCCGTATGCACCATTGATTTTCGGCACAGTGATGCCTGTAGGAGACTTTATCTGTTGTCCAGTCTCGCTGTGTGGTGTTTTTAAAAATATTGCAAACAAACAACCAAAAATGGATAATGATCATAATCATCCATCGATCATATTTGTTTTGTTTGTATTATTGTAGTTCTTTCGATTGTAGTTTCTTGTAGTTTAGAATTGTACCACTGCTGTGTCGCAGTAATACGTGTGTGTACTAAACAAGTTTTATCATTATGGTGGATGACGGATTAAAAACATTGATTTGGAGTGAACATTTCTAAAACCAGGTTTTGATTTAGGTTGTATTCAAGTAAATGCACTGAATTTATGAACCTTCAAGATTTCGTTTTGTGTACATTTGAAAATGGGACCTATTTTTTCTCATTTTTAGGTTGTAGATGCCTAAATCGAGGGAAGCTTCTACTTACGGAGCGCTAATAATAATCTTTAGGAGATTTTTGGTGTCACTGCATGGATATAGTTGGGGACATTCAACTGTTATGACTGATGAGACGATGAGAACTTTGTCGAGTGAATTGTAGAAGGGGTGTAGGGTGATATTCATATGATGTAAGTTATGTTTATATATTATATAGTCAAGTAAATATTTAATGTCATGTCATAATGTCCGAGTCTAGTCTATTAGTTGTCCCTGTCCGCGGTATATCATAAACCATAATATATGGAATATAGATGACTCTTATACAGATCGACGGTTAATTTACGGCATGATTGTACGTTACGTTAACGGTTAACGATTCACGTCTGCCTGCACCGTGCATTCAATGCAGACATTGCTTATAGATTAGAACATATAAGTACTAAATTGACAAACGCAGTGCTATCATCATCACTATCACCTGAGCTAGTTAGTTGATGAGATTTTGGCTTTAATTTTTTTGGAAACCACATTATTGGATGTCCTTTCCACGTCGTCTTATAATTTTTGTTTGCTATTCCATTCATAATGACAATGAGATTTGTGACTTTTATAATTGGAATTGGGACTGATTTTTCTTTTATATGTATATATAGAGAAAAAATATTTGTGTTTTTGTAGACTAAAGATCGCCACCAACAACTTATAAAGAAAATTTCGACTCCGACCCTCAAGGAAATAGCGGACGTGTTGTCTGCCACTTGTCAGTAAATGGATTGAAGGACGAAACCATTCATCTCTGCTTTATATGTTCTAAGTTAAATCTGTGAAACAACGTGAAGTTTAGGAGCACAAATCGTTTTGTGCAGCGTGGTAAGTTTTATACGTGATATATTTGACCTGAACGAAGTCTTTCTAGAAGTGTAGAACAAATATCTAGAAGAAGATAATAAGATAAAATCTCTCCGCTAAGTAAGATGACCTTTCGTCTATATATTTTTAATCCACTATTCCACTGGACAGTCATGTTTGTTTCAAGATTTTAAAGCGCTTTTTTGTCTTTCATTTACTCCTCTCTTATGCATGTAATGGAACATTCAAACAAAGAATAAACACCTTTTCACTACAAGTACAAGTAGTCGTAATATTAAGGTTGAAGGTATAAGAAAGAGATGGAGTTTACGCATGTGCGCAGTTGATTTTGTACGCTATGGGCCGGTTACCGGATATTATACGGTTTTTCAAAAGCGGGGAGATCTGATTGATTAATGATTAAATAAAGTTTAGGTGTCCCTGTCAATGATAGGCTGTCATCTTTTATTTAATAATATCAACAAAAAATAACTAAAGTTGTTAGTCTTGGTTAGTTAGCTTAACAGCTCCTGCCAGACTTGATATGGTTTATTTTGAACCAAGTTAGATCAACATTTTACTCTACGTTCCTTTATCTTTATTTTTAGTAGTAGTAAGACTACTAGTTCGAGGTGTCAGGCGTCAACTCAATATTTACTTTTACTTGTCCTTAAATGTTGAATGTTGATGCACTTATTGCACTCTATTTTCTTTCAGATAATTGTAATTACCATTTGTTTCAAACTATCAGCACTGCTGAAAGGGTAAATGATTACCCACAGAGTTTAATCAAGAAAAGTATGGCTGATCAAGATCCATCTGTCAGAATTCCTAAAGGAATTCTTAAAAATAAATATGGAGGGAATTTGTCTTCACGAGATAACTCTGGTCTTGCTGGCGACGGACCCGAGCAGATTGGATACTCGACGTCTCTAAATTATGGAGGAAATGTCCCCGGAACAACTTCAAGTTGGGACCCACAATTAGGAGGGATGCTTGGCTCAACGAACAAATCGATGCCTGTAGCACCGGTGCCAGCTCCACAGCATGGGATGAATATGCCCAATCCTGTTCTAGATCCAATTATACGGGGAATTAAGTGAGTATCATTTTAAAGAAAAATCTGTTTTGTTTACTTCATGTTATTAGTTAATGGGGTGTTTCCTGGGCTGACGATTGGGTTATACTGTTATTCAAAGCTAGATAAAAAAGAAAGAGAGAAAAACAATGAGATGATGGATATCACAGGGTAGCCGTTAAAACAATTATGACCTTTTAAGTTGTGAGCTGTTTATGTGAAATGTAGAAGGATTGTGAAGATTCTTCACTTCCCATTGCATCTCCAGTTGTTGCAATTCTCACTTCATCAGGTCAGGGTGAGTAATAATTAGTACAAGGTTTTACTGATAACGCACTTTAACTTACAAACGTGTACTACTTGGACGTGGGCCATAGGTCAGGAATAATTTGTAATTCCTTTGGCTCGTGGTACTGTACATCGACAACCTAACCAATTGGTACATTATGTGAACTCTTCATAATGTATGCTCAATGTAATATAGATTACAGATCAGATCATCTTCCTCTTTGGTGAGATAATGGAGTATGATATAATAATTTCGGAAAAAATCAAATAGTCTGACACGAGAGATCATCTCATCATCATCATTTGTAGATGAAACCTGTTTGGCTGTTGAAAATTTGTATTCTACATTATTAACTTTACTAATTATATTCATTTTGCAAACTGTAAGCGTAAGATTGTTGATTTCCATATGTATGTAGATCTGAGTTTCCGACGGTACATCAGAAATTGCATGACTTTATCAACAGCAAACGTGATTTGCTTTTCCGACCACTTGACCCAGATGAAACACCAGTAAGTGAAGTTAAAGGAGCACAACAAAATACAGAAGGTTAGGATGGGGATACAAGGGATCAAGTTTTCCTGATTGTTAAATTTCATTAAATTACTGCCGTACCACGTGAATAGGAATGTTTTGTTTCCAACAATACAGATCATTATGGAATTGTGCCAAGTTTAGACCACTTTCTAAAAAACGATTTTTCCGAGATTAAGCGACATTATCTCCAGGTATGTATGTGACAACTGGTAATGAGTTTATCAGCGTTCTTTTAAATTCGCCTGTTGTACAATAAGATGCATCACAATTAGTTTCTATATAATATTTTTAGAATGCACAAATCGGAGATATTGTAATAGGGAAAGTGATTTCTCGGAATAATTCGGGCCTTTCATTGAGACTACTATGTACTGAAGGGGGCAAGTACGTAGCGTTGGACGATTTAAATCTTAGAACGTTTTGTCCAACTAATCAAGCCATTCCTGTGGCTGACCCCAGAGACCCCAGTAGATATTATGATATCGATGACCTGATACGAGTTGAAATATTGGAAGTAAATCCGGAGTCCGAGAAATTGATTACGGGAATGAAAGGAGTAACGCTAAGTCCTGAGTTACAACATTCGTATCAACTGGGCTTGATATCTCGTCATGAATTACCGCGTTATTACACGTAAGGCGGATTGTTAATGTTGTATATTTGAGTTGAGATGTGTGATAGTTAATCAGTTAGATATTTTAATGTAGGTTGACAAATTATAAACATAGTCGTGATCCAAGATATCGACGACCATACCAGGAAATGCTATTAGAAAGTCCCGGGTTTCAGAATCCAAGTAGTATAAGCCATTTGGCATCAAATATGGGAATTTACAGTAATACGAATTCCTTGATAAAGGGCATCAGGTATTTGACTTAACAACAATATACAACAATTGTAAACATGATTATAAGCATGGTCCCATTATTTTCAGAAACGGATTCCCTCCACGGGAAAAGGCCACACAACTTCGTCGTATTCAAAATGCGAAGTGGGCTCATGGACATGTTGCTGAAGGAATCAAATATTTTAAACAGGAAAAATTTACAGAAGCATTCCAAAGTTTGAATAGCGCGTTAAATATTGATGCGGAAAATGTTGAAGGCTTAGTAGCTCGGGGTGCTCTGTGAGTTCTCTTAAAACATAATTGGGGTGTACAAAAATTTATGTCACATTAACAAGTTGTTTGTTATCTTCTCTTCACTAAAATACAGGCATAGGCTAGAGTTTGTTTTAGTTATAATTACGTTAGACAGCATACTTTATTTTGTTTCTCAAATGCTGCTGTAACTCATATTCCGATACATTACGTCGACTCGTCATATCAGACATTTGAACAACTACACTTCATGACTTTGTGTAATCGTTCGGTGAAAAGAAGAAATGAGTTGTTATATATCAAGTCACTACTAGATTGGCCTTAATTTTAAGCATGACTTTTAATTTTCTTTATTTCCAGATCTTGGAAGACAGTAAGTTTGGTGAATTTTAGTAACTGACATTTAAATGTTTAACAATGATACATGTGACACATTTCATATAATTTATTTAATTCCCCTGTGTATGAAAGTACTTTCAGGCTACACTTTCATGCTAATCGTCGGTAGTTCTAAATATTAGTTCTTTGATCATATTACATTTTGGAATACGAGAAAAAATGTGTGACTTTTTCAGACAGGAAAACCAAGGGAAACTTGAAGACGCCATCGCATCTTACTCAAAGAGCTTGGTTGTTCGCGCTGATCATAAAGAAGCAACAGAAGCGCTCTTGTCTTTACACGCCAGAACGGAGAAATTGGATCCTTCGAAAATGACTGGACCTGCTGCTGCCAAAGCTGCTGAACTAAAGGCAAAATTAAAAACGATTCTGCAGGGCGAGTTAGGATATAAAATGGAATCAAAACTTCCCAAAGAGAAGAAATCACGAAAGAAAAAAAAAGATTCATCTGCATCGGAGGATGATTCTTCGTCAAGCTCGTCATCTGATGAATCTTCTAGTGATTCGTCGTCTTCAGGATCTGGTTATAAGAAAAAGTCCAAGAAACGAAAAAAGAAAAAGTCCAAAAAAAGTAAAAAGAATCGAAGGGAATCTGGAAGTGAAAGAAAACAGAAGGAATTAAGTCTGAGTCCATTTTCGAAGCGTTTGGTTGAACCACATGGCGTTGGATTGCCTTCCAATGCTGGGTTTTCAATGTTCACCGATTCTACATATGCGACTCTTCAACTGGGCATTCCAAAACACGACGATGATGATTCTGACAATGAATCGAAACGATCTAGCAAGAAGTCTAAAGACAAAAAGAGATCCAAGAGGAACAAGGAAAAAAAGAAAAAAAGAAGACATGCTTCATCGGACTCATCAACATCGGAGTCTGATTCTGAACGATCTAAAAAGAAGAAGAAAAAACAACCAGAAAATGAGAATACGTAAGTTGAAGTTATTCAATTTATTAACGACTCATTTTTGTGTCCATCAACGTTGCCTATCGTTTTGTAGATCATTGCAAGGAATCATTCCAGGCCTTGAAGACTTGGAAGCTAAACTAAGTGCGTATTATTCAAAGATTGAGCAAGGTAAAATGGAAACAAAGCAACCATCACGGCGGTCACGCTCTCGCTCGCGCTCTAAAGATAGGATGAGTCGAAGCCATAGCAGAGGAAAGCCGACAAGGGAGTTTGAATCCATTCAAGCACATGTTGAAAATATTCCATCAAAACAAGTTATCGACGATGACAAGTAAAATTCAACATGCTAATAGTCTAGTTTGAGCATTGTTACTTTAATGTAACAGTAGCATTAATCAAAATTTTAAAGAATGCCGTGAAATACATAAATTTTATGCAGAGCATCGTTTTAAAAAATTTAGACCACCTGAAAAATCTTGGAGTGAGAGGAAGCCTGGCAAGATTGACCTTCAAACTGATGAGTATGGAAATATTGTACAGTCCCAAACTATGTGCGTAAAGTTATGTATACTCTTAAACGTTTTTTTCGATTAAGTAGATGTATAATATTTCACTAGAAAGGTCGTATGTACAATTTATATTTGCAGAATTCGAACGGTAAAAAATGACGTTCCAATGCCTGAGCCAAGTAAACCTGCTAAATTTGAAATGAAGTTTAAACCATTGAACAACGCACCATCAATTGAAAGTGAAAATGGTAATGCATTAAACGTGGCATCAGCACCAGATTTAGCTTCAAAGTGGAGACCGCTGGGTGCTGCGACAGCACAAAGTGAGGCTGTAAAAAATGTTTTTGAACGGGAATCATCGGTGCATTCTAACGAAGATTTAAAAGACGATAGAGATATTAATTCCTCAAAAGACGATCGGAACTACAGAAGAAGATCACGTTCTGCATCTAAATCACCGTTACGCCGCAGACGACGGAGTGGATCGTATTCAAGATCTTTGAGTAGATCAAGGTCGCGATCAAGGTATTTCTCTATAAGCAAATAATTGTTTGATATCCGTATGAAACCGTAAGATATCTCGATATTTGCACCACAGGCTTCGCTACAAAGATATTTTCTAATTGCTAATTATGATGTACAGATCAGTTTCACGCTCTCGTTCAAGATCTCGGTCGCCGTCTTACCGAAGAGAGAGACGAACTTATAGGCGTGACATGGGAAGAGGTAGAGCCCCAGCAAGGTTTTTTAGAGGTTACAACTACAATCGCGGAAGACGAAATTACAATTCTCGGCCGTACGTACGAGATTATGGTGGTGGGGGTGGTGGTGGAAGTGGGAGGAGTAGGTTCAGGAACCGTTTCAGTCACACCCCTTCACGTTCGCGATCAAGGTCACGCTCAAGATCACGATCCAAAAGCTTGTCTCCTCGAGATCTCAGAAGAGATCGTAGCCGAGATCGCAGAGTAATAAAAAAATAATAAATCCAAATTGTCAAAGTTAAACATCAAGATAGTTGAAGATTTTTGTATTATTTTAGTCAAATATTCGTGCGGAGCGGTGTGAAAAACCTTACACACATAGCCAGGACACAAATACAAGTAGAATGGAAGCAGATAGTGTATCGCAGCCTGTGGAGATCATTTCTTCCCCTGTTGAGACCGAAATTCAAATTGGCACTCTGAAAACAACCAGTACTGCAGATGTTGAGTATTTGCTCGACAAAAGGAACGCGGAAAAGAAGGAAGAGATGAGAAAAAGTAATCCTGAGTTCTTTAGGAACACCTAAGTAATTCATTTCTGACATTAGCTGAACATTGTCTTATGGATTCATAACGTTAGTTTTAATGGAAGTTGCATTGTACTTTTTTCTTTTTCTGTCTAACAATAAGTAGTGTATCTATAATATTATGTTCATTTATATACCCAATTATATTAGCTTGATTAAAATTTTCGTCGATGTCTTTGACTCGAGAAACTAAAATATGGTTAACAGTTACATTTACATATATTATATAATATGATTAGAATTTAGAATCAATTAGTTGTGTAACATATTATTTTATCCAAGCATGTTTTGATTGAGCTCAGACGTATGGTTTAATAAAAATATCAACTTATATGTGAGTACATTTGTATTTGGCTAGATGGGGAAATGGGACATGAATCGGAGCACATTTAACGGGTTCCCAAAAAACCTCGATAACCTTTTGACTCCGGTGACCCCACAGGGTTAAGCGTTTTGTCCATTAAAGAAGGTCCTAAGATACTACATTGACCAAATCGGATCATTCCTGAGATATAACTCGACTAAAAGTTTGTAAAATGGACAAGCACCCGTTTTTTACGGTTGGTTAAGTCTTAATTAATCGTTGACCTCAGAAATACTAGGTGCATAACTAGAATGTATGAGCCAAGGCCAAGGCGCCATTATCTATTCATATACATGTCTATATATACAATTGCTTAGATTCGTCTATTGAGAAGCTATTTTTATTTGAAACTACTTTATACAAATCGTAACATTAATATGGGTGCCAATTTGAAGTCTTCTATACGTTTTAGCACTTTCGGTGGCGCCAAAAAATTAAAATGCGCCTACACGAAACCACTGTGCCCGTCAGATCATGTTTTAACATTTAAACTTACGGTTGCTACATGAATGTAATATTGAACATGAGAATTTCGTTGCACTACATGCACACACAACCGTAATTGAAAACAAGGAGGACTGGGGCATTATGTGACGACAACTAAATGAAATGACAAGACTACATACCCTAAATTGGTAACTTTTTTTAACAAAATACAAAAGCTCAAAGCTAGTTTAAAAAAAAATCAGTTGTGAAAAGAAATGAATGATATGTATATGATGAAATATTCCCAAGAGGAGAATTTTATTTAAATGTGACAATATTCAGCGGTTTCAAAGTTCAGAGATGTTCAGTTCTATTGCGGAATTCAGATTCTTATAGCTCATTCTGATGACGAATGGCAAATTCATGTACTTTGTTTCTTTCTTTGCGTCTGATGAATACTATTCCATCTGTAGGTTTTAGCTGTGTTGTGAGATTTTGGGATGACTATAGGGCTAGGCTACTCGGAAAGTAATTTCCCAGCATATGTACTCAAACGAGGACTACGGACGACGGATAACAGAATCAAAACATAGAGACAAAAGACAGACGTCATAATATACGAATAGACTACTTTCACAACATTTACATCAAAGCAGAGTAGTGAATTACAGTAATGAATGAAATAAAAATGCAACCTCCTCACTAACTACACACATCATCATAACCGCCAACCACCACCACAAGTCCCACAACCCTTTTTATAGCTCCCAGAGCTGGGTATGACACAGACTACACAGTGCTCTTTGGAATTGACAAATACCTAAAACGGTTGGTACCGGTACCTACCTAAAGCTTGATTTTTAAAACTTAACAACTTTACTTTTATTATCCACTTAAACCCCGTGTCTAACTTATAATTAATAATGGAAGGTGGATGGAGCGAACTAAAACATTTTA
>JAHZNB010007065.1:0-10723 GCA_027744295.1 Callyntrura guangdongensis | reverse complement strand
CACCAGGTCACATGCATTTTTAACGTACAGTATTGTACAGTATCCACGACATTACTTTTTACGCTTACGTAAGTTACAATTTGAGTTTTACTCTCATCTCGTTAATATTATTACTGACAAATTGTTTACTTTTTTGGCAACAAGCTGCTCAATTTTACGCACTACCTGTTTTCATCATATTTACTCGGTTAGAAAACTAGCCGAGTATCGACAAGGGACAAGTTCACTGGCATGTTTCGTGTAACCATTAAACATCTGTAGATTAACAGACATCTATCTCGATTTTAAATAAAATGTCGATTTAACTTTTATTCTAGCAAAGTACCTAATCTGTTTTTTTGCTTAAAACAACGCTGCACTGCAGGCGTTTGTTCATCTTTGAAAAATTTAAATTGTATTTTTATGCAAGTGAAGTAGTCTACATAGGTATGTAATGTAAGGCTGTAATAAAATGTGCCATTCTATTTTTTCAGTCTTCTAAAATATTGCCATATCCCCTGTCCCTTTGAAGTATGACAATCAAGCGCGTCTTGCATCATCAGACAATGCACTGCATAAAAACAAGATTGTCACCATAAAGAGAGAGAAAGAGAATAACAAAACGTCCCTAAAAATTAAAAATGGGTTGCATATTACGTTTTTTTAAAGAATTAGCAGGGTAATAATGGTTGTGACTTGTCAAGAAGCTGGTTGCAAAGTACTACAAATGCAATGCACAACGAACAAAGAACAATTCCCAATGTTGTTTTTTTTTCTTTTTTGCCCCAAAACTGTTTTAAAAGAACAAAATGATAAATGAGCTTGAATTAAAGATACCTGTCACTTTAGTACTTGGCACTCCATGCTTCAACTACACACAGATGACAGAAATTTTGGATATAAAATACAAATTAGGTACAAAAAATTGTATTTTGTGTTTGCACGAAAGAAGGGGAACAAAAACCTTCAAATAAGGAGATGATAGGAACAGACTTAAAAACGATTAAAAAAGGAAAGGAGGATGTTTCTATTCTACGTTTATCATTTTAAAACTAATTTTACCTGTGAGCCACGTTAAAAAATACCAACTGAGAATGATTTTCCCCAAACTGGTAACCGACCAGTCGGTATTCGCCGTCGACATTTTCTTCGATTTCATAATGTCAGCCTTCATTGTGTTGAAACCGCACAAAGAACCAAACAACCAATATTTACGTTGGTAATTACGTTATCAGAGTCACTGTTTGTTTTATAAACACTTTGACTATATATATGATTTAACACTGAAAGACTCGACTCGACTGACTGGAATGCTGGACAAATCATGCAGGCTAGTCACGGGTGAACAGCGAAATCTGGACTGAGCTTGTCTTTAAACCAGTGATCCGTACTAATACTACTGGTAATTACTCTTCCTACACACAGTGCATTACTATTGTGTATCCCGTTTTGTGTAATACTCTAACATAACATTTGAAACAAAAAATAGGTACAACATTATTATCTGCACTTCTCTCACGCAAAAATCCTCCTTAAACTACCAAAACTATCATCATCATCATCATCACCAGTAAAGATTTTTTGCTGTCGTGCTGGACTTCTACCCCGACAAAGTCCATTTTCCGATCCCGTGCATCGTTGCATAAAAAAGATTTACTACCTAAAACTGTATAAACCGCATGGCAATCCATCACCATCCATATTTACACATCTAAATTGCTGTGTTATATAGTAAGTAAGCTTTGTTAATTCATTTATGCTCTTGTTGTTGTTACGGAATACACACACTTTTGTTTCTGCTCATCAGTGGGCACAGATAGAACAGAATCCAAACAAAAACACTTGACGTTTTTTGTTCCTACTACTACGTGTGTTGCTTATGGCTAACATTGTTATAGCCATATTACCTATAACTATTTACATATAGCACTCTAATTCATTTCATTTATTATAACAAAGGAACTGTCAGTCAAAGTCAACAAATTATTGGTACATTGTGAACACACAGAATACAGACTATATATCAAGCTTGTCTGTGTGTCATATTATTGCCTTATCGCTTATTGAAGCATGAAAAATATTTTTTTGAACGTGCACGCACATGCATGAATCTTCAACTACGTATCTATATAATGTACTATAACATCTAGATATAATATTTATAAAGGTCCTTGATTCTTGCTAAATGCATGCTTTTTACAATCCCTCACATCTTTTATTATATTAATATACATTGTACACGCAGCCTTATCTGAAGAGATGCTGGTGATATGATAGCATTATCAATCTCACGATTCAACCTCAGTTCCTGAATATATTGTCAGATTATTTTTGTACTTTGCATGGACTATGGACATTACGTTGTACTAGTGCTATACCTATGCTAAAGTGACAAATGGTCCATGCCTCTTTGAGTGGTTAAATGATTAACAGTGCAAATTGGAAATCGGTATTACAGTTGCCCTTTGGAACTACCTAAATAAGTATTGTTATGATCATGCCGTCATTTAAAAGTGCAAAAAGTGTGTTTGGCGTCTAATAACACGTTAGATCATACCGGTGCGACTGCTATAATCCGGTCAGAGCTTCGTGCAAATAATTGTATAAGTCTTGCTACCCTACATAGAAAAACACCGACCCTTGACTACAATCACGTCATGCAATACCTGTAGCTGAATATGCATTTAAAACGTCAATTAATTAATCCCTGTCCCGTGCATTAAAATTGCGTTTTTATACTTTAAAAACCAACATTGCAGCGTTTTTAAATGCACGTTAACACGCATGCATGCCTTTAATTTTTTGAAAATATAAATTGATTCGGATGTTCTCTCGGATTACGTGTCGTCGGAAAATCCAAAGGTCAATTTGATAAAGATGATGCTGCTGTGGGGTAATTTCCTCCAGGTACAATACGATGAGGTAGAGGGTTATTAGGGGGGTCTGTTGTTGTACTAACGGAAGCAAACAACAATACCCCTGCGATTTTTTCTTCGGTTTAGTCTTAGGTCGGATTTGGTGGATGATGACACATCACCACATAAACCGCCGCACATCATACTTGCGTATCACTACCATTAGTCATTATCAGTAAAACGAGAACGGGATGCACGGCCGTGAGCATAGAAAATGGCAAATAGCACATCACGACCGTGAAACTAGTCTCTTTAAAAAACACTAAAATGGCGGAGACTTTATAGTTTTTGCGTGCGAAGAAGACTGTATAAACCGTCTCCTCCCAAACTGTTATTCCCCGCAGTCAACCCAGTTTTACCCTCTCAGATACAAGTTTAAGCCTAATTTAATTAACGCCTGTAAAAGACGCAATGAAAACTTTGTTAAACGACTGAGAACCACAGGCCACGACTTTGAACGCTTGAACTAGAGCTGCTTGTCAAGTTGTAACAACCTTTGACCTTGCAAACGTTGGCAAGTTTTATATAACACACACAAGCACAAGTTGGATAAGAGTTTACGTGAGAAAGTTCCCATTACACAACAAAATTTTCTTATTTAATTACCTGTCCCATTCACACTCTTAACCAGCTAAGATCCCAATATTCAATAACGCAGTAATTACACAGATACAGATGAAGGCAGGTTTGTAAATTCAAAAGTCAATGTTATCAGCAATGTACTTCCCTTGAACTTCTTGTTCAAAATGCACACCAACTGCCATTAAACTACCACAACTTTTGCAACGATTTTTTCTTGTCAAGTTTACTAACTTGTTTTTCGAACTAACATGTTGTACTTGAACATGTTAACCTAAGCAGAATCGAAATCTAGAAACAATCAAATTATTAGAATTTAAATTAGATGATCGACGATTAGACAACTACTAGGACTCATGCAGATTAACTTGATGATAACGCTGATGTACAAAGTGCACAAAGTTTGAGCGTGATCATGATGATAAATGTCTCTGTTGTCTCTCTAAAATATAGCGCAAATGTGCTTCACATCACAACTGCTCCTGCTTACTTGCCGTCAACTTGACACACTTGCAATTGAAAATTATTGTAAATATTAAAACAGTTCTGCAGTGTCGTCGTTGTGTGACTTATTAACAAAAAGACGTTCTCTTTAGGATGTACTATTTTGTACTATTTATCAGCAGCCCCGTGTGTGTGTGTACTGTAGGGACGGGGATGATGCTGGCAGGTCGAGTATAATTTAGGTACTGTCATACAATACAACAAAAACTGAAAATTGCCATTTAAGATTACTTGTATTACTGTTATCATTAGTACCCTTCTTTGAAACCACTACCACATATGAAAATGCATCTCTGGCATAACGTAAATGATCTGACATTAAGGTATACCACCACCTGGTAATAAGGCTATTGATCGTCAACAATTTTTTTACCTATTCTTTCTTCATGTGGGAGCGTAGTAGACGATGCACTGTTGCTGGGCTGTTGTAAGAGATGCTCTTAAAACGCCAGAAAGAACAATGAATGAAGATTTTGGCCAGCCTGTATCCACATGCTGACTGCTGACTTTACTCTAGCCTTCTGCCCTGTACATGTATGACAACATCTGCAACAAAGCACCCCCTGCAGCAGCACGAGGAGGATTATAAGTACGGGGCACGGGGTACTTTGTTGTTTTGATATTGTTTATTGTTGAGTATCAGTGCCCAGTCCTTGCAACAATATATAACCCAAACGTGGTTATCATCATGAATCACGATACAATGATAAATAAAGTGCTTTACAACGTGAGAATACAAATTGGGCTCGTATGGGTGCAGGCGCAGAGAGGGAGAGATGATGATGATGTAGTGGAAACGGTTGTGTTTGAGACTTAGCTGGGCTATTAAAAAAATATTTAAAGTGTCTCAAGGGTTTCTGATTCAATGCAGTTTTTGTTGAAGCACGCAACATGTAGATGTAAGTTAGGTACTCAAGTTTTGTGCACAGGCATAATAATAATAATATTATGTGTAAATGTGTGTCTTTGGTCTGTACGCATCTATATTAATTTATTTGGCATCAATACTAGTTTAGATCGTTATGCTTGGCATTACATTGAGATTGACACGGTAAGTCTTTCCAATCTCATTGTCAGATGATTCCACGTATGTAATGACGGCTGAGCACAAGCGTGTATACTGTGTAGAAAAAAATGATTTTCTTCATTGTTACTACACAGCGTGTAGATTTACATGGCTCATCTGATTCTTCAAGATTTTTTCCCTACTTTATACGCAACTTAAGAGAATGTGCCCTTCGCAAGCAATATATTGTTGTGTACAGTACTTGTGCATATTAGGAGTGTTAGTAAAAAAAGAGTAGAATCACTTTACCGTTTATTTAACCGTTGATAGATAGACTGTTGAGGCGTCTAAAATAAGTTACGGTGCCTTAATAGTTGTAATGTGTATGATTGCTCACTACCAACGATTATTATGACGGCTTGAGTGATCGTCTTTCTTCTAGCGTGGAAGATCCTCTATTGCTACCACGAAACACACGCAAGAGAGTCAACCACAGCACAGTTGTTATGCGGCAGCCTTCACGCACACCAAAATCAGCACATCAACAGGATCCATACCGTTTTGTGAGAGTCAAGTCGGGATTATATTTGGGGTATTTGCATACCATTATGTTTATAATGGTTTCACATAATATAATACCAACAGCAAACAAAAAAAAAGAAATAAAAACGCCTTCACAGCGCGCCGCTTGGCTGGGTGTTCATATAAGTTGCTTTAAGCGCTGTTTCCTCATGCATGGATGCACGCACAAATAAATCAAACTTTGTGTAGTGAAGAGCGACCGGATCTATTACGACTTGGTGTAGTTGACGTTGACACTAACCACAAAAACAGAGATCAACTTTCAAAAATGATTCGTTGAAATCACACGGATATGACCATATTTAGCCAATAATCCCAGATAAGTGCACTCATGGGATTGTGAGTGAACCAACAGAGACAACAGTGTGCAGAGACTCTTCTATTACACTGCTTTGCTTTGCACGTGGAGTTTTTTGCTTGTATATTTTTTTTATACCTAACCCACTTCCCGATAAATTTTGTGTTCCTCTCTCTGGCTATCATCACCAAGACGTCTCTGCACCACTACCACCACTGTCGAACTAGTCCCAAATACTACTGAACGAATAGACTATGAAAAAATATGATTGACCGGCCAGCCGCTGTCAGCGTCAGCACAACACTGCGAGCAGTTTCTCAGCGAGATATTCGTATAACTTTACGTGTGGAAAAAGGACGCACGCCATGAAAAAGGCTGTCTATCCAATTTTAAACAATTTACACACTCCACTTTAAAGCATCTATATGCTACCATACTACCATCATCCGTTAACATTCACCAAACAGGAAATGCAGTCATTGAACAAAATTGAATATATGCAAGCCTTGTGTTGTTGTTGTGATATAAATGAGATAGCAAGATTATTGGATGTTGAGATGTGGTTTGTTTGTGAGAAAAAGAACTATTAAAATATAATTATGATGAATATAATGGAAATTTTATCCGTTAATTTTAAAAAGTTATGGATTATTATCTTAGGTATTAGGTAGGTCTTAACTACGCTTGGTATGAAGGCCGATTTTGTTTAGGGATTTTTTTTTGGTATTATGTTAGAAAATTGAAATAATGATGGCAGATTGTAAAAAGGCGGCAAAAGTACAGGGTAAATACAACGATACAGGTTATTGACTTGAAGTTTTGGATGAAACAATACTAGTATGAAGAAACAAGAAACATCTTTTGTGAATCATGATGAAGAAGATTATCGCATGATGCAGCTGGTGGCTGGTGATAATGATACGTATTGTTTCGAGGTCTACACAGCTGCCGAATGGAATCATCAAGCCATGTCATACCGGAAGTAGAAGACCGAAAGTCACGACATGTTTGCAGTTTTGTTGTTGTACCACATGATAAAACGCGCTACTGAACTGTACACCTTCAACAATTCACGGTGATTACAAAATTGTAAAATCTTTCATATCTCACGTCATTGAAAGGAATTACATAATTAATTATGTCTGGATAATAATATCTCAGATTAAATTAGGATTTTTTAAAAAAAAATTGGCTACATTACAGAGGATTGCATCAATTTTTGGAATATGCACGTCAATTTACGTTTAACATGATCTTCGACAATGAAAACCGTATTGTAAAAAATCATCATCTGTTACACAAACAAAGGGCTATCATGATTCATGACCACCTTAATAACACAATGATTTTCTTTTTGCCAGCTTATTTTCAGCAAAGAGTTACAAGGCCGGCAGTTAGCTAAAATGTATAGAGGCTTCAAAAAAATTTCATTGTTTACGACTACCTTTTTTGAAAACACAACAACCACATTATGCGTTGCATTTCTGTGAAAGAAAAAAGTTGTAACTTGTACACGGTAATTACTAGATGGACAGCCGGACAACCCAAATCCTCATTTCCCCAATGTCAAACTCCTCTATTCTACCTTAAATGTCAGTAAGATACTCTAAAACCACGATGCTAGTACCATGCTACCAAATAAAACAAGAAAATGGTAGTATGAGACAACAATGCAAATGAGTTTTACAAACATTTTGGTTACCTTCTTCCCAGTTTTGACGACAGCGTTGAAAACGAGAATTCCGTCTTGCCAGTTTATTCAAAGGGACAACACAGAAAGAGAAATGGTATTTAAAATGTTTGTATACATACATAAATACAAATGCACACACTAATATTAACAAGTGACAACAATGAAAAACTGCGTTTTGCATCAGTAGCAGCATGTATGCACTATGCAGTCGTAAGAAAACCACACAGTTTATTGGCGAGTAGGTATGCATTATGGTCATTATGCACGCATCATCGTCAACTATCGTCAGTCATTTACCAAATTAAGGAACAATCTTAGTAATCATATCGTCGTTGTTCGTCCTTAGTATGCTCAAAGCTACTAGAGTAGCAGCATCAACAACGAGTATGAGTAAAGTTACGAAAACCTGTCTTCTTCTTTGATTGTGCTAACGGTGGGGGTGAGTAAGTCAACAAAATCTACTCAGTAAATTGCTCGGTCGTTGGTATGATTTTTTTTATTTTTCAATGTTACGTTGTTTTTTTAAACATGTTCTGTCTTTTATGTCCCATGCCAAATGCGAAGAGTAGTGGTGCGAGAGAGATATGCGATGCGGTGTAGAAGATCATTAAATTGTCGCGGTGGTGGTGGCCATTGCCATTCTATGTACCAAATTGATCAGATCAGGTAGAAGGTAGAGGAAACCCCTTGTTTCCTTGAACGAAATAATAAATATACTTTGTTTATTTATTTATGCAATTTTGCACATTCAATGTCCTCCGCTACCGTTTTGTCTGTCGTGGCCCAAATATTTCTCTCTAAAATCTAGGTTACAAGCAGCAAGCCAAAAAGCTAGAAGCTAACTACCTCTCTGAGCAACATAAACATCTCTAATGAATGAATTAATCGGATACACTGTCCAAAATGATGTTTTGTTGAAGGAATATAATTTATAATAATGAATCTTTAAAAGGATCAAATTTGTTTACAGTCCTTCCCGATTCCTGATTTTCTGGGTTAATGCAAGACAAGCATTGTTTCTATTTACTTTTAAAAATACTTCTTTCATTTTTTAGAAAAATCATTCACCGTTTCTTCATTACAACAGCATATGCAACGCTTATTTTGGCTTCCGGTACGATATGAATTTCAGAAAATAATAATTTAAAACGCTATTAAAGCGCACACTCAGCGAAAAATGAAAATTAGTAGTTATATATTTGCTTTAGAATTGAGGCGAATATAGCTGGAGTGAATGCGAGAGAGATATAGAGAAAACGTTCTGAACGAATGAATTTTTGTATTTGATGTAACTATACCTCCTTTTTTAGCGAGCTCGTCCAAAATAGGTAAATCAATCCCCGTCGTGTCAGCGAGTAAAACTCGCACTTTCATTAGAATCATCAACATTTTCTCGACTTTTTTCCTTCTTTCCCGAGTAACTTAAAATATTCTCGCAAAATTAAATGATTTGAGTAGAATAAAACGGGGGTGAAAAACTTACAGGACACAACTCGAAAGGTTGATTGAGATCACACAACAGAGTATTCAGGTATATAACGTAGCACTGGCGCACTAAAGTCCTTGTTAAGAAATTTTGATAATGTCACTGACTCAAGAGGAGTGGCAAAATATACCGATGGGCACCGTGTCCGGAGCTACACTGAGATTACAATGTCATCTCTTACTGTTCGCTGCACAGAGAAGGCAACAAGGTACTTTTCTTTGAACTCGTTGCTGGGTTCAGTTTAAAAATAGCTACAACGCCGCCGGCAAAAACACACCTTTCTTTAAACTGTAGTAAGAAAAAAGAGCCACAGTGACGATTTATTTTTCATTTACAGAACTTTTGAGTCTTAGACTGACTGAGACGCGATTATACTGTCGAGAATCCCCAAGCTTGTCGTGTATATTGGCTGCCTTTTTTCTTAAAATATCCCAACAATACACTCTTTTTCCTGACAATAAACACGCTTCAATTCCTTCCTTTTTTCAGCACTGGACCATAATTAGGTACACAGCACCACAACGTCTATTTTAGTCCATCTGCAATGTTTACACGTCCACCTTTGCCTGCAAAGGTGGTTCTGACAGTCGGTGCCGTTTTTGCACTTGATATTGATTTGGAGGAAAATACACTGAACTTGGCCGTCGACGTCTCTGTTTCAGTGACAAAAATGATGATGATCGTCCTGTCGACATAAAGAGTGGTTACCTTTGCTCCAAATTTTGTTACGGGTAAGGGATAGCAGATATATTTGACTTAGGGTCATCAATGCGTGCACCACGGGATGAGTAAACCAACTGGCAAGACTTTACCAAAGGATGTAGCTCGACTATGATAAAAAATGAAGTTGCAGTAGTTGGTAGTAATAGTAGCACACTATTATGTGCTTGCTTACCTTTTCGACGTATGTACTTTTTCCAATAGATACCCAATCAGTCATATACACAATTCGCGTGCCTACACAGTTTTGCCACTTTCGCGTGCCTCTGTTATGTCGCTCTTCTCAAAAAAATAAAATATTCCAGAAGACAACCCAGCTAACCATAATAATATCTCGTCACATGTACAAAACCATGCAAAGGAAACACCATAACAAAACGTCGATTCTGTCCTATGCAATGCAATGTGAGTCGTTTTGGCGAACATATATAAAATTTTGCGTACCCAAAAACTACCAGTTCCGAGAAGTCACAAAAACTACTCCATTCTTACAGGTAACTCTGCAGGTAAGTCCTTTGTGTTACTTGAGTGTGTCTCTGGGATAACAACTATGATAATGACCAAGCAAATGCTGTATTCTGATGGTGATGATAATGATGATTGTGGCGACCATCAAGAATCATCATCACATCATCATCGTTATGCACATGTAACATCACTAGACACTCGCCAGTATTACCATCGGCTATATACAGTTGGTAAAAAAGGATTACGGTCGTATTTTCTTTAGTCATACACAACCGTAGTAGTAGTTGCAAAGGAGGTAATGATGAAGAGGCAGAAGTAAAAAAAACACCAAAAAGTAACCACCACATACGAAGCAAGATGCAACGTAATTAGTGGTAATATACAGATATACAGGAACGCACTTAGGTTCCACTGTTCCACACAACACAACCCAGTTGTAAACAAAAACCAAAAGATAGTAGTAGCAGATGACCAACTACTAACTACCTGGTTA
>JAHZNB010007064.1:0-14623 GCA_027744295.1 Callyntrura guangdongensis | reverse complement strand
CTTTCAACTATTTACATGTATAGGTATTCCCTACCTATCTACCTACCTCTACGTCTTCACTGTGAAGTTACCTTACTTCACCTGACTCCGTCTATACTATTTACTAACTGCTACTACTCTCACGAGGCAGTAGCCCCCTATCTTTACACTCATTCCATCATATTTGTCAATTGATTTGGACCTTGCATTGATATTGAAGTTTCGATGAAACTTATAAATCTGAACTGAAATCAGAATAAACTGAAACCATTAGTTACTGCTAAAGTAAGTAGTATAGATTTGGTGTAAATTTAATGTGCATTAAAACCTCAAAACTAAATAGAATACACTTTATGAAAAATAAAATGAAACGGACCCGCAACAAGGCAAAGCCAATTGTAATATTGTCTGGGTGCAATGTAATGTACCTCATTTTTAACTGCAAGGCATTTTTGCTAGAAATCTACAAAGATGTATTATAGGATTTAACATGCAAAAATGAAACTGATAGAAGGGGGCCCTTTTATGAGTATCATTTTTTCATGTTAACTCCCATAAGGGTCTACAGAAATGTCCAGAAAAAGTAAATTGACAAAGTTTCGTAAACAGTAAACCGTTGTAACATAAGGATTATCGCCAACTTTTATCTAGATAAGACTAATGATATCCGAGAATATGAATGAAATTGCTCTTGTACACTTTTCTGTCTCCCATCGTAATGTTTTATTGTAATCACTTAATCTCGATGTTTATAGTTGCATAAACATTAAGATTCAGAGGTATACAGTCTTGAGGGCAACATTGCCGGGTCGGAACGTTTCTTTGTAGAAACAAGGCCTGGTGGTAACTGGGCTAGTAGAAACAGAGTCTGGTAGGAACCGACCCTTGTTGGGAACGGAATTTTACCCATAGATGTAGAACACCGTAAGAGTGATGTTGAGTATAGTATGCTTGTAGACTGGTATAGCTTAGTACTGTTTTTGGCTGTACTGGTGAAATACTCTGGAAATGCGCAGGCATTCAAAACAAACAATAGATGTGCATCAAAAGCATACTCATTCTATTTTTTACATCTGCTCACTTTGGGTACTCTCAGTCACAGTTGCAGTCACTATACATTTTTGTTGGCTTTATCCATATCCAACGTACCTTAATGCATGGCATGGTTTATATGCATTTTGTACATGCATAACTTTGCCTTGTCATGAAATGCTTCAAAGTATCACTGTACGTCATCGTGCAAGAATGAGGATTATCAACAAGTCAACATGTGTTTCCTATACACATTGAGTATAGAGTATAACGTTTCTGTAGTAGTTATTGTTCTGTTTTGTCGTTGTTTTTTGCCAGTAAGTTTCCCTATTGCTCACAACGCAGTACTGCGAGCTGGCATTAAAAATATTCCACTATTTGATTTTTTAATTTTAATTTGAATCTGAGCAGTAACAGTGATGCAATAGAAATGGCGAGTACCAAAAATAAGAAAAGATACAACTGTCTGAAGTCCCCAAAATCATTAGATAAGCCATGATAAGCTTACTAAAAGAGCACATCGATAAATTACATTTACACATATATCATCAGAAGTGCGAACTCTGTAGTAAAATACTTTCTTCCAAATCAGACCTTGCATATCACGTAAAAACAGTCCATCACTGTCGATTTTGTAAACTCCAGTTTTCAGATAATATGCACCGTAAGAAGCATTTGAACGAAATGCATGGCAAGGAACAAGCAAAAATTTATTTGGGTTATGCGCACGTCTGCAGTGTTTGTGAGAAACGTTTTCCGTGTTCCAAACATCTTGAACGCTATTTCAGTTTGCATTCCAACAAAAAAACTGTTCAGTGCCTAATGTGTTCACGAAAATTTGCGACCCAAGATTATCTAAATCGGCATATTAGAGTTCATTTGGGAGAGAAACCGTACAAGTGCGAATTTTGTCCAAAACGATTTGGCGACATAAGTGATCAACGAAAGCACTTGAGAGTTGACTTAGGATTGGAACCCTATACCTGTATATTTTGCGACAAACGTTTCAAATTCAGCTCAGCCGTGCACTCTCATTACCGAACACATATTCGAGAAAAACCTTTCTTTTGCCGTGTTTGCTCCAAGGAGGTAGCACAATCTTCTCATTTAAACTCCCATTTACCAACGCATACTGATGAGAAGCCGTTTAAGTGTAGCAAGTGTGGGACACAATTTCGATCTAGTAAAGGAAGGAATGATCACGAACGAGCAAACTGTCAGCTGTTCAAAAAACCTTGCCTGTGTAGTTGTCTTTTTTGCAACAAAACTTTTTCAACAAAACCCAACCTGCATACACATCTATTGACCCATATCCGTGAAAAACCATTTTCTTGCCCATTGTGTGAACGTACATTTGCAACTTCAGTAAACATGAATGTACACATTCGGAGGCATTTGGGGGAGAAGCCTTCTAAAGGTTAAGTGCACCCACACTATTGGGATACAAAATCGTTATTGAAAGGCCACGTTAAAAGGATACACATATATGTCGGCCATGGTCAGTTTTGGATTATAATTGTTATCACTATCAATTTTGGTCGCCGATTTTACAACGTCTTAATATTATTAAAAATTCGTTTTCACTCCTCTTTGTGCTCTTTTTAGTAATCGTGCTGGGGTTTCTTGTAGAGCTAGAATGTTATTGCTGTGGATGTGTATGTTTACATTTTAAAAAAATATCATTTCTTCATTTGTTCCTGTATGCTTTCTATTTTTGTAAGAACATGATTGGTAACTGTTTTTATGCACAGTCAAACCCAAATTACGTGATCACAGGATAACTCTTTAAAAACCAAGAACGGCAAATATGGTTAACTTGGACACAACCACGACAAAAACTTGATGAAGAATAAAAACCTAAAATTATTAGCAGCTGAGGAGGGGAATTATTATCAATTCCACAAACACTAGGGAAAATCTAACGCTCTACGCTTAGTAGAGAAAATGTACCAGAAAAAGGGATATTTACTAGTTGATCCATACATCTGATGGGTACTTATTGTGGCTGTGGAAAAGCCAGTGTCAAGGGGGTATAATCCCATGTATTATGTAACGTATCATGTTTTTTTTCCTCTAATATTAAATTAAAATCTTAGATTAGATTAGACGACGACTTTTTCCTGGTTCCAGGGCCTATTGTACTAAATACAATGAATCTAAAGTTAGTTCTTAATGAGACATGGAATTATCCTTGAAATCTTCAAAACAATTTATTTATAATTTTTAACACCGGATGTAATTTGTCTACGAGCAATTAATTGTCTGTTGATGTATTAATAAATGGCTCGAGGGTACTTTAAAAGATACCCAAAATATAAGTATTGTGTTGTTCATAATTACATGTCTACACTTATTATAATTTACAATAGTAAAAATTTAATTAGGATAAGTGTATTGTACACATCTTTAAACTACAAGTATTAAATACAATCAACTTATATTTATCTGGAAATAAAATATTGTTTTAAGTTAACTACATCTTCTAATAACGAAGTATACGAGGGGAAAATCAAAAGAAATGACCTCTAATAATTTATAAATATTTTTTACAGAGTTTAACTGTATCACTTTTGCTTTGCAATATAGTTTACTTTAAGCCTGATGTAATTATTCCGACGATGCACAAGTGCCTTTACACCTTGGGTAAAAAATGCGGGCGTAATATTGCTCAGCCATCTAATTACGCTTTTTTCAACTGGTCGTCAGAGTTGTACGTTCTCCCACGCATGTATTTTTTAAGGTCAGGAAACAGAAAATAGTCACTTCAGGCGAGGTCAGGACTTCACTTAGGATGGTACCGCTCAGTAAACCCCGAGTTTTTTCTCTTTTGCTTGTGTGTGGCATGGCATTATCGTGCAGCAAACAAACGCCATCAGCCCACTTTAGCCCAGCACGTTTTATGAGGGAGACTGTGTTTAATTTGTTCAATATTTTGGCATCAGCTTGGACAGTTAGTGTAGCACCTTTCTAGAGAAATTCGGTCAGCAGAACCCCGAACTACACAAAACAGCAGCATTAAAATCTTGTTACTTGTTAATTTTCGAATTGCTATTTGGACGCCGCCGACACTACACTAGAAGCACTGCAACGACTGCTATTTTGACTCTACTTCATAGTGGTGCAAGTAGGTCTCGTCTCCTGTTACAAATTGTCCGAGAAAAAATTTCCTATCTATTGAACAAAGGTTTATGTTCTCTTGACTTGACTGCTCTCCGTGTTTCTTCTGTTTAGGTGTAAGAACTTTAGAGATCAATCTGGAGCACTGTAATTATAGACTAAGCCTATCCCGCAGCACCATCCCTAAAGACGCAGCACTTATATTGACTTTTTCTGCAATTTCGGGGATTGTGAGACGACTGTCCTTGTCCAGTATATCCTGTAATTTATTTACATGTTTCGCATAAGAAAGCGTGGAGAAAATCATGTTTAGACTTTGACTCACTGTTACCTGCCAGAAACACTGAATTTGCCAATGTGTAATACACCATAAGAAAGCCTAGAAAACACCCTCTTGTTAGACTGCTTGATAGAACCAAATTATTTAATTTAGATAGATATATTGAGGCGGGATTAGAGGTCATTTCATTTGATTACCTCCACGTAGTCCCTTTCATTCGTCTAACCGACACGGACATATTGCATTTTTCGGTCATCATTAAATGTACTTAAATTCCATATAATTAAATAAATCCTAAAAAATGGATGTATTGGAAACGCCTTTGGAACTTTTTGACATAACCGATCGGAAATATGTTATGGGTAATTCATGCAGCCAAACAGGAACCATACGGTGTAGTTTTGTGAATCTATTTTGATAACAACGGATGTCAGAAGAAGAACCAGTGACATCATAAGTGGATGCTAAATACTTTGACTATTATCAACGAAACAGATAAACATACGCTCCGCAGCTTTAAAACTTAGGAGAGCTAGCAAATAATTTTTAATCATTTGTTTTTACCTGGCTTGGCTACTTATATAAATACTGAAAGTAACCGCCATCTCGCTGAGTATTCTTTCCCAAGTTAATAATGTTTCATTATGTTTTCGAGGTGAAAATATTGATATCTGTTACGATGTTTACCATTGTAGCTACGGAACAGCGGGGGTCAAGCTAATCCTGTCGTTATATGTTATGATCCCTATCCTGTTATCTTAAAGTTTCTGGAAAAGTTTTGACTATCCTCCCATCCAACCTAGAAGTTCTTCAGCGTATGATGTAAACCAAGACAAGTGTACAAAATACTTAAGTTATCTATGGAGTTTGAACTTTTATAAAAAAAACTTAATTTAGTGTCGTCAATTACTGAGAGCCGACATCCTCGTTCTCTGTATGACGGTGCTCTTATTTCCTGTTTGCGTTGACAAAAAGGCGGGGTTTTTATAAGGGATTCATTAGATAAGCAAATTAGCAAACTAAATATCAGAAAATCTCAAGTTTAAATATTGTAATTATCGCTATGTCAGTTACAAGTTGATGTTCGCTGATTGCATTGATAAACTAACTTATCTTGTTACGAAACATATGGGTAATAATTATACAATAAAAGTTCTGACTTGGCGTTGATCAACTGGTTTGTAAAATGAGTTTTTCAGTGCCACAAGAAATATGAATACAAATTGTTAATTGTCCATAAACCACTCAATATTATTTACTACTAACGTACGGTATGATTTTGCTAAAAAAGGAAGTGAATTTTTTGTACCTAAGTTTCCTTGAATATATAAGGCAAGTACGAGGAACTTTTCAACAGCTTTTGCCCAAATATACATTTAAGATTGTTATTGTAAAATAATTTTTTTTGACTGACTAGCATATTTCACACTTTTAAGCATTGCGTTTCAGAGTTTTTTAATAAAACAATATCTGCAGCAAATTTGTGTTTCGAACGAGCTAGAGCGGAATTGATTTTAACACATTTAAGTGGTACGGTAACTAAATTTTTAATTAAATTAACTGTAAAAACAATTGCAAGTTTTCCAAAGCTATTTATTCAATACCCATTAGTGTCGTTCAAAATATTATTTATGGTTACTAGTCGCTACAGATCTGCTATTACATTCAACTCCGGTAAAAATTAAAACAATAACAACCATAAACATAAATTATTTTTATTGGATTTTAGTTTAGCAGCGCAGCACACAATAAAGATTTTTTAGGAACTCATGAGAAAAGTTTTTAATTTGAAATACGATAAAACAAAATACATACAAGGGATTAGCGAAAATACATTTGGATGTTGTGGGTAACTGTATTTCAGTTTATTACGAATCAATATGCATAAAGAAGTTGAATCAAATCTCCTTGAATTTCTTGTTTGATGTTTACAGGAATATTCATAAGTCCTTTTAACAAGGTGAGGCACGATTCAACTCATAACATTCAGGCAACGTATAATTATGACAATGGTGCAACTAGAGGTTCACGAAGTTATTTGTTGAGGTACTTCAATAAAAAACTCAAGATAGTTCCGCCAGAAAGCTCATGTTTGTTTAAATAAAGTAGCATTTGTTAAGGTACATCCGCTGCAGTTTACATTCGCACTGACTTACAGAATCTAGACAGTGCCTCACATTTATTTTCTATGTACATTATAAGGTGCATTTAATCTTGACTTTGATTTCTAAGACCACTAAGACACATCCAGTTTAATGTACATTTGAAATGAAATGCTAGTCATAAGATCAAGACTATGTTCCTATATTTGGACAGTTTGGCAGATTACATGGCAAATGATACGCACACATCCTTTTGTCGTTATTTGTATTTGCATCGAGAACATTGTTTCGTACCAGTATTTGTTGCTGAAATTTAAATTAAGAAAGTCCTTCTACTTCACTTCCAAGCAGCTATTTACTGTTCAGGAAGAAAAATGATCTCCAACAAGGTTGGGATTTTGCTGGAATTAAGATTTCTTAGGAATGTGGTTGTCCTCCTTCTTTTTGTATGGATTATACCCTCCCTCGCGGCTGTGTCAGATTCTCAAATGTTTTCCTATTTAAATACAACTCAATTCAACTTTGCAGACGACGAATACACTAACATGTCATTTATAAACACTTTCCAGTTTCTTGGAAAAAACTACACCACAGTGTACATAAATGGTAACGGACTCGTCACTTTCGGCAGTGGTACGTCTTGGAAAAACCCAAACTTAAGAGATTCTTTACAAACAATTCAAAACCTTAGGTAATCATTTCATTTAGTAAAAATTTGTTTTAAAATAAGGCACCGGTTCCTATTTACAACTACGATTGTAACAGAATGTCTAGCATACCAACCATAGCTGCTTACATGGCCGACACGAGTATGACAAACGATCCAGTCAACATAAAACTCATGAATCAATCCAAAGTGACAAACGTTACGGCTTTATAAATAGCTCAGAAGGACATTGTGACCGCTTTTTCCACTTTGGCTGACAAAATTTTATTACGCGAGCTGTTCATCGTGACTTGGCACAACATGCCCCCTTACAATACACCCGCGTTTCGTCACCTCCGGAATATATTTCAAGCAATACTAGCCACCGACTACAAATACTCCTTTCTTCTCCTTACTACAATTGCATTGAGTGGGCCACACGATATATGGTAGGCCACCTGCCGAAGCTGGTATATTCGGAGGAAGCGCAATTTACGCCCTATGTACCTTATTTCAGGATCCTGCAACTCTACCTATTCTCTCGTCAACATTGCAGGCATGAGTAATTTCGGTCAACCGGGAAAATTTGGTTTCCGAGTGAACACCGACATCCAAGTACCCCGAACATCTTGTTACCGAATCCTGACTGCACCTCGATCGGTATTAGTGCAATTTAAACCGGCTGTTGTTCCCATTATGGGAAGCGTGCCCCTGTTGGTGCAAGTTTGTCTAAACTACACATTGACTAGAATGAACTGCAAGTTCCACGATATTAACATAATGAAGGCGGTTGTCGTTGAAGGCTCCGTGCTTCATGGTCAACAAGCGGTGATTTGCCCCACCCACACAGTTTTTTATTCACTTGTCCGTGTACGCGTGGATTTAACTTTACAATATTCTCATGGTGAAGTATTATCGTCGTATGGCTTTGTGTACGTGTCAAATACGTTGAACAACCTGGCATCCAATATCACCGCCATTCCCCCAAAAAATAACAACAATTTGGCAGCTTTGTCCGTTTCATGGCACCAGAATCGTTTCAGCACGATTTTAAAGGAAATTTGGCAACTCTTACGGAACAATTTAAATGCAAAATGGACGGTAGTGCCGTGGTGCACACCACTTTAAGTATAACACCCATGGAATTGAACGGGTCCACTAGGCAAAAAATTCACGTGGTAAATAATGTAACTAATAACGGCCAGTTTTCTTTTACGCTTCCAATAAATATTCAAGCAAAACTGATGTCCGACGAATTGGAGACTCTTGTTAGAGCGCTCAAGTGTACTGGCGCTGTGGATATGTCAAGCGGTGACAATCTGTGCTTAGAATTTGTAACCGGAGTAGCAGAAACCACGATGGTCCTTGCACAATTCAAAGAACCTGATTTTCACGATAAGAAATGCAAATTATGGCATGAGCATGAACAAGTCCCACCAAACGACTCCCTTATTTGCCCCAACACGGTAGAGCAGGTCTTGGCTGATTGGCGGTACTCGTTGTCAGACACTCTCTTTGCTCCAAATTTCTCCACACCAAGCGCAGTTTTCATGCAAAGCACTCCTTCCTCATCTGGCGCGGCATCACGGTGTGTCTATGACGACACAGGAGCATTGGTCACAGGATTTCCCTTTGAAAGTTTTTTATACACCCAAAGTCCCAATGGTCGACGGACTAACTGAAGCCACTTTCAGAAAGATGTGATTCGGTTTGAGGAATGCTGTCGGTGGAAAACCTTAACTCGTTACTCCTGTCGAAATTACTTTCTCCCAAAAAGACCTCCAAGCCGCGACGGATCAAAATACAAGTTCCCGGCTCCTTTTTCAAGCCACTTGCACAACTCATGTGACTACCATGGACGGAGCCAACTACAATTTGAACGCGCTGGGATTCTACTGGTTGTTTAGGTGTCCCTTCTACATGGATATTCAAATGCTGCTGGAGAGACCAGTGGGCTTGCCTAGTACCACCGACGCTACGGTAATAAGCAGTGTTGCAATTAAAGGTTACTTTGGAGGGGCTTGTGAAAACTTTACCAAATTCCAAGTAGCTGCTATACGCTCCATCGGATTACTCCTGTGGATGAACGACGAGCCACTCAATTTTTACCAAGACAAAATATACAAAACGTACTTGGATTATCTCCACGATAACTTTGTGCTGTACCACGATGGGGTGACCGTTCAAGTAAATGGAACAACCGGCGCTCTCTTTGTCTTTTCAACAGGAGTCTTTGTCAAGTTTAGTGTGTCGGTAGTTCACAGGTTTTTTAATATTGTTGGGCTGATGAGCAAAACCATTATGGCAGAAAACGTAACCGGACTTTTTGGGAATTTTGATGGTGACATGGACAACGAATTTCCGATATCGCAACAACTCAACAATGCTAGCACAGATCAGATTTATAGTAACTTTGTAGAGAAATGGATGGTTGCTCAAGGGAAGTTGATGTTCCTAACGCCACCGGGAAGAGATTACTCGAAATACTACACTTTTCCTCCTCAAGACTTTCGTCATAACAGACTGGCATCAAGTGATTTGTTTGTGGGAAGGTCTATGACAGCTCACCTAGATTTTGAGTATCGCGTATATGTCGCTATTAGATTGATCGTGCCAACTGGTACTTTCGCTGGTAAGACAAGAGACCAATTGCCGTGGTCATTAAAAGACACGAGCCTGCTTCATATCCTCCCCTAAAGGGTAATATCCAAGAAGGTCATAAACGTCATTTATATTATTATTAAAAAACAATGTGTCAATATATTCTCAATTTTACTCATTTAAACAGTAAGCAATTTCATTCATCACCCATGTTAAAATAATTCTTTTCATGTCATGTGCATCTTGTTGACTATTTGCTATTATTTTATTGAGAGCAGTATTCGCCTGAGAAGGAAATTTCAGTCTCAATTCTCCGTTGACATTGTCTTGGTCCCTCACCACAATAATTGTTCCATGATGATATCTATCTGTATTGATTTCTAGCAAAAATGTCTGACAATTAAAAATGAGGGTGATTACAGTCCACCCACACAATATTGCATTTGCTTTTGTCATGTTTCGGCTCCGTTTTATTTTTTTGTTCATAAATTCTAGTCCTTGAAGTTATTAAGTTTAAATGTAAATTAAATTTATACCAAATTTTGACCACTAGCTTTGTTCCAATGATTAACAAAAGGTTTCGGTTTATTCTCTTTTCAGTTAAAATATTAAAACTACACAGAAAATTCAATCACAATGCAAAGTCCAAGTAACTTGACTTATTGACGAAATAATTTTAAATTGGTCAAAACTTTAACTTAACTTAAATTCAACTTACGCCACTTGTTTTTATTAAAATATGGAAACTTTCCCATAATAAGTTGTTGGCGATGTGTCCAGTTTCTTTTTGTAGCCGTAAAAGCATTAAATATCCAATTTCATAGCTGTAGTGCTATTCGTGTTAGCTAAAAGTTTGGAACATTTTAAAAAACATCGACGAAGTTAAAATAAAATGTTTTAAGCTTTTGCAAAAAGGATTTAAAAAGGCTTTCGTGTCAACTAAAATTGTTTTTTGTTTGGTTATAATTCCTTTTATTTGAAATTGCCTGCAACTTATTAAAACTAGTGTTGCCAAATTTTTTGTCACTTCCCTCGGATGTAATTAGCATCAAGTTATTACCAAAAGCAATTTTCCATTCCAGTGACGACGTATTGTCGGCATGCCCAGTTTCTGTTTGCAGACACAAATTACACAGTAAACGTATTATTTATTTGCTTTTGTAACTGTAGCTGTGCTGCGAAGTATGTTAGCTAAACCTTCAGAAAAATTGATTAGGAATTCACGTTTTTATTATAAAATGTCAAAAGCTTTTGTAAAAAGGAAATTAGCTTAGGTTTCGTGTTAGTATAAATTGCTTTTTTTTTGTTTTGAAACTTTTACATTGAAATTTATACTGACATATTTGAAATTGTCTGTAACTATATGAAAAATGGTTTTGCAAAATTCGTTATTTGTTTCGTTGATTCTCAAATTTTTATCAAAATTTCCTAAACAGCAACGGGTACGGACACGGCAGTTTAGAAATAATACCGTACCCAAAATATAATTACCAGATCACTCATAGTTTGCAGTTCGTTTTATGTAAAAATCATCGAATTTTAATTTTGCGGTCCCTTTTTATGGTATTAAGCGGCGGACTAACAAGCTTTACCGATTACTACCTAAAATGGCGAGTTCCATGTACGGAAAATGTTTTGGTTGCTAATGCAGGAATGATTACAAAACGTAACATCGTAACATCTGTAAAATTAATACAGTACATGACGTGTACACGCTTTTTAATTGGCATGCTCTTGTCAAAAAATACAAAAAAGAAAAACCGTGTTTAAAAATTGAAAGGAAACCTCAAACTCCACACCAGTGTACGTAAGTGGGAAACTTGTTTTCTTCTATACATGAGGTCAGCGGTGTATGGGCAAATCAAAAATCAGACGAAGTAACACTTTGGATCCTAAATCAAAGTAAATTGATGCTTTGTTGAATTGTATCTACAAAAACGTGATCTGCGGAGAAATAAATTTATTCCATAAACTTTTTCGGAGACGAATCGTTTCTGGAAAGCAATTTACCTTATATATCCCTAATGTAATTCTTTTGTTTTCAAACATTGTCGCAAAGCAAATATGAATGAGATTTACTTAATTGAGCGACTGATTGCGGTGTGTATAATATTATAGGGAGGGACAAGGTATGGTGGCAACCCGAACCCTTGGTGGCAATAGAGTATGTTGGCAACAGTTCTAGTGGAAAACGGGCATGGTGGCAAAAAGGTCTGGCAGCAAGCGTGCTGGTGGCAAACGGACCCGTGTTTGCACTTTTTGCAGCCAATTTAACAGCGACTCAATAAAAATTAAATTTAGTTTTTTCTCTTGTATGTACTCCTGCTAATCGTGCTGGAGTTGCTTACGGAGCTATGATGTTATTGCTGTCATAGGCTAAGGAACAGGGGGATGGAGGGGTCAAATCCCCCTGCGCTCCACAAGGGGAGGATATTGTATCAAAATCCCCCCTAAAAAGGACCTTATTCACGCCAAGGAGGGCCTGGGCCCTCTGCTATAAGTGTCGAAAATTTGCCGATTTTTTAAAAAAAGCACTAAGTTTATACTTTTTCAATGTAGAATTTCCCGGGGAATAAAATGCAATATTGCTCGTTTTTCGGTTTGCTTTTACACCGAAGTTATAAAGATTTTAAATTGAACAAAAAACTACTTTTTCCAGTTTCCTGGAAAAGATGTCCCCACTAAAACGCTAGCCGTATCGGTTTACAAATATATCAGAAAACAACCAATATCACATTTTATTTCCCAGAAAATGCTGCATCCAACATGTATAAACTTACTACTGCTAAACATAACTACAACGAATACGAGGTTAGAGGAAGTTTTTGACAGTTTCAGCAGAGGGCCCAGCACCTCATTGCTGTGAATAAGCTCCTTTAAAGGTCAAAAGATAAACCAAACACTACATGACATTTGTTATATTGCGTACTAGTATTTGTTACAAGACTCAAAGTGAACCTAACTGATACATCGTTGTTTTTTCATTCCTTTCGGTTCTTTCTTTTGACATTCTTTTAAACAAATGATAAGCATTAATTCGCATGACATGATATCAACCCCGTATGTATTGTATGATCACACTGACAAGTGACAAGTGTTGTAATGCAACATTGCAGGTGAGTACTGGCTCCAGTATAAATGTATGTAACTACGAAATACCAATTCAACACAGTATTTACATTACATGTCATTATGAAATGTGAACAGCGTATTTTGTTAGTTTGGGCAAAACAAAAATAATCCAAGAGAATATTTACTTTGTGGTTAAACTAGCACGGCTTTCAATGCGATGATGAAATGTTGGTGACGTGGTGGCAGATGAAAACTATTGACTTTAAGCGACGACATCCTCAAACTTCCTCATAAACTCTATGCGCATGTACACAGAGTGGTTAAAGTCATGATGTGCTCGTTAATTAATAGTACTGGTAATATGCCATTAAATAAGATCAATGTCACGCCCTATTGTTTGGATTGTAACTAACAGTCATTTCGGGAGCGCGATTTTAATTGACTATTGAGAATTACAATCGAGACAAAGAACATGGAACTAAGATTTTTTTAAATTATATTTTTATATCAGGATGCTAGTAATAGAATAATTGAAGTGAATAAAACCTAGGTACATCAATACTCAAATATTCTACCTAATAGGAACGAATATGACGTTTTCATAAATTACTTATTTTTGGTTTTTTGGGATATCGACTTATTACAGTATTATAATATAGACTTGGATGTGTACATGAATTCATGTTTGTAAATATACATCAAAAACGTTAAAATCGTACTGTGTTGCTTCATGCATGCACATGCAAAAGAGAAAAGGTAAACGCACTTGTGTATGCTGGAAATAAGGCTTTGGTGGAAAACGTTTAAATTTCAATGTGAATCTCAACAGAATATTAAACGAGAAGTACTAATTTTGCAGAACTTATTGCGTAATTGACTTATTCATAAAGAACTCAGGTAGCAAAGGTTTTTTCGAAAAATCCAAACGTCGGATCGATGGTGGTATTTTTACCTTAAAACCATCAAATGTTAACTTGTCAACTTAAGTTTGTTCAGCTTGTTTTTATCTTTCTTATTTTCCTCCAAGACAGTAAATACATACATAACGTTTTATATTGACCTGTAGTCTAACCAGTATTGGGGAAATTTTTAATTTTTGATTGTGCAGTATTTGTGTATCTACGCACGAGGAACACGTAATTATTAATCTGGTATGATTTTGGGTTCATTATTACCTACACATTGGTTTAATAAAACTCTTTATGGAAAAAAATTCCCAGCAGCCTTAAACTGTGAAGATGTTTAATTGAATGTACCGCAACTAGTCACAAAACGAAATTCTGGCATCAAAGGTCATGAAATACTCCCAGACTATTGTACAAACTCTGCTTATTGTGCCCACCCAAAAATTTCAGGTTTTTCAAAGGAAATCCATTAGTTGTTTGGTAACCAGTTTATGCGGAATTTCTTTTCTGCTGACACAAAGGTTTATAAACTGTCTGCGTGGAGGAAGTAGGAAGGTTGGAATATCATCCAATGTAACAGTTAAGTTTTCATTAACATTAACTAAATAATAATTAAACAAAAGTCGACAAGTAAACTTTTTGGACTGAGATTGACTCTTCCTGAACTGAGCCTGGCTCTTCCTGGACTGAGACAAACTCCTCATGGACTGAGCCGGACTCCTCATGGACTGAGCCGGACTCCTCATGGACTGAGCCGGACTCCGTCTGGACTGAGTCGGATTCCGTCTGGACTGAGTCGGATTCCGTCTGGACTGAGCCTGGCTCTTCCAGGACTGAGCCTGGCTCTTCCAGGACTGAGCCTGGCTCTTCCAGGACTGAGCCTGGCTCT
>JAHZNB010007063.1:0-10240 GCA_027744295.1 Callyntrura guangdongensis | reverse complement strand
TCGTTTCTATTTGCGAACATGTATGTTGTTCCTCCAAACGGATTAAACGTAAAAGCTTGTATAAGGGTGGATGAGATGCTTCGGCAATAGCTGTTAATCGTCTGTGCCAGCTCTCAACTGAATTGCTTGTCAACTGAATCGGGTCATGTATGGTTATTTAATGGCAATACTGTATTTAAATTTTTGTAATGACACTATTGGTCAACAGTTCAAAAAAGTACGTACTAGGTTTTTGCTTTGACTAAATTTTTAGCATGCTAGATTTTAATTAATTCAATCTCCAATCCTGAATTTTCAATACATGTATTTCGGCATTTTCAGCATTATTAAAATTTCAAAATGTTGACTTGATAATGCATTAATTTTAATGTTTTTGCGACCCAATGTTACTTGGAAAATACTTGTAGATATAAAACACTAAACATACATTATACAGAAGGGTGAGGCTACTTTATTTGCCGACTCTTTACCCAAAATTTGCATAGGAAATTTCCCCCTATGAATAATTCCGTTTGTTTAGAATGTTCTCCATTCTTGTTCTATCTGCTATGTAGCGCTGCTTTTACAAATTCATGTCAACTCTTGTCGTTTTCAGGGTGGCTTTGAACCCTTTGATTTCCGAGACTTTTCAAAGGCCTTGAATTTTAGATGTTTCCTTGTTAAAAAAAGTCGCAGCTTTTTCTGAGGAATGCCAAACAGGGTCAAATGATTAACGTCTGTACTTTCTACAGTGACGTAATTTTTGGGGATGATAGTGGACTCGAGATTTTTATATTGTGTTCGCATAATCTTTAGTAAACTTGAGCACATATGATAAAACCTATTCATGAAGGTCGTTGTATTTGTATTTTTCCTATTTGTACAAAATAACTACATGGGCTCCAAGTAAAGGCTTATTTTTTAGAGAGAATAAAGAGTTATTTTTGGACTTAAAAATAAAGTTCACACACCACGGCTACTTATTACAAATATAACTATGACTTTCTATCGGAATTTTTTTTCCGCAAAACCATGTAGTTTTAAGCATTGTATCTTTCCTTGTGTTAATGATTTTGCGAGTGACTTTTCTATCAACTACAAAACACCGTTTTTAATATATTATTACCATCCACTCTGAGTTTTCCTTAGACAAATATTTCTTGTACAGCTTTCTACAGTTTCACTTCCGGTTTTCCCTTTGACTTTCACCCATACTGATCAGTTATCCTGAAAACCGTTGTTGTCAGCATAAGAGTACGATGAGATTAAGGTGGTGTACATCCTGTAATTTCTCCTCACAGCCACCGATTACTATGGTATCTTTTAGCAATATGGAGTATCTTCAAAAATAAATAGAAATTTTGTTCCTCCACGCCCTCCTCCATATTTTTTTAAGTCAGCGTTTCTCCGGAAACCGCCAAAATCAAGGTATCAATTTCTTTTGAAATTTATTCATGTATTAATAAGTTTAGCAAGTAGTCTTAGCATGGGAAATAATCCTTAGATACTAGGCTTTCATTTAAGCCTAGGATCTGCGCAACTAACAGAGTCGGCAAATAAAGTAGCCTGATTCTGTATCCATATTCAAATTCAAACTTATTGTTGTTATCAATCATTTGTATTGTTGTAAAAGTTTGTCCAAACTAAATTAAGTAAACGCACGAAAGACGATAAGAATATAAAATAAACACATAATACAAACAAAGTGGTTAACTATATTTGAAATAGAGGGTTTAGGCGTATTACCTCCGGTGTGAACTTACCCCGAAGTGTGAACTTCTCACAGCAATAACTCCCCTAGTGCTAACTCCCCATAGTAAACATACTCCCGTTACTGACTTCCCCCATTTACTATGTCCATAGTGCAATTTCCTCACAAAGCAAATTTCTCCCCGCGCAAATTCCTCTCAATAGTAACATACATTTTCTACGACGATAGAACAATGTCAGAAGACGTTTTAGCAATTATTCATACAAATGCTGATATAATATTAATTACTAATAATATGACTACTAAATCTTGGTACAACTTGGTCTTGGTCAGCGATTTATTCCTAAATATATGGCGCAACATCAAACAAATATTGTTAGAAGGGCTTTCGTAATTTGATTGCACCTCAATTGAATAATTTTATATCTATATTAGTAGTAGATGGGGTCGTATAAATAAATGACAATTCGCTAATCCCCGAATTTTCACTTATGTCGCGCACGCCTACTAGTACCACAAACAGGATAGCATACGCTAATCCTGTTAGCATTCGCAAATTCAGCAAAACCGGTCAGTATGTGCTCTTTCATCAAAACACGCAAGTAAAAAATTCCATGGTTTTTATTCAGCATGGACTCCATGGAAATACGCCTATTGGTGTTACGTACTGGCACGCCAGCAGCACCACTACCGTCGTCTCCGCTCCGATAAAAGCTAGTTATGATTTATTTATTTCACTGTAATTACTAAAGCATTCCGGAAGACAAATTTTTATTTATGAACACGTTCATTAGTTCTCTCATCTCAAATATTGCGTATATATGTTGGTATTTCCACTTTCAAATATTCAATGTAATTTATACTAAGCTGTATTCAACGTAGTAGCTTTAGTGACTGATCTAAAACATATCTACAATCCAGTATACAAAATCCCATCTATTGATTTTTGTTATAAACTTTTGTATAGCTTTATATAGGTCGTTATGGGTTTTATCTTTATGGGTCCAGGCCGGTTCCCACTAAGGATACAGTTTCGCCCAGGCCTTGTTCACCCCAGGCCATGTTCCCCCAAGGCCAGGTTCCTCCCAGGCTGTGTTTTCCCAAGCCATATTCCCTTCGAAACAATGTAATTCCAAAATCCATAACGTAAGCATACACATCAATCAGACTATGTACATCGGTTTTTATTTTATTTTTTATACTCTCGTTTCATATTATTACAATATAGTTCGACGAATACACTATTCTAAAATAAATATTTTTCTCATAATACTTATAGTACAACGACACTGCTCCACTATTTTTTAAACTATTTTCTAATAAAACCAAAAGTACAACATTAATTGATCATCGACTTTTAAACAATATTTTTTAATGAAATATATTATCATAAAGTCACCATTTATATGTAGTGTATGATTACATTATGGATTTTGGAAATATATTGTTTCGGGGGAATATTGCCTGGTGGGAACATGACCTGGGGGCAACAAGGTCGGGGCGTAACTGTACCCTTGGTGAGAACCGGGCTCGGTGGGAACGTGCCGGAACCACAATATATTTGTGACAAAACATAACAGCATTTATAATATTACTACAAAATTATCATACACAATTCAGCATTTAGTATATGTTCCTGTCTGTCTCTCTGTCTGTAAGCACGATAACGTTTGAACAAAAAGAATTTTGAAATATTGGTTTCGCCCAGGGCTGTAGGAAAAGGGGGACAAGGGGGGATAGGCCTATTCTGTAATGTTAAGTAATTTTTGGGCCTGTAATATACGTAATGTTAAATCTTGAATTCTTGGGGGGGATTTGTCCCCCCATCCCCCCGGTTCCTACTGCCATGGTTTCGCCAATCGATAGGGATTTTCAATAGCTCGGATGCGTTCGGTAATCTCCATAAAGGGTTTATGGCAAACATCATTACGTTTTTACATCTTTCAGTGCTTGCGCTTTCGGTTTACACCCTATACGTTTTAGTAAATAAATTTCCTATTGTGTAAGTTTACTCTCTGTGACCATTATAATTTGGTAACGAATAAGTGTCACCTAAATGCATTCATTTATTTTTTATGCTTGTATTATTTAAAAAATATAAATACAAATTCATCACATTACAAATAAGAAGGTCATTGTCTAAACAAAGTATTAATGAAGATAAAATGAATTTTCCTTATGATAATGTCGGGAATGACGAATGGGCTTGGCGACATAAGTACCCGGCGCACTAATGGCATGGCGGGTGTCTTACGGTTACCATATTAGAGGACGTTTTTTGCATGACAATTTTACATTATGTGCCATTTGAACGAGAACATATTTTCAAGGACATTTTCTGCATGTATTAGGCATTCTGTCACAAAAGTTCTATCGTATAAGTATTTGGTTATTTAAGCCGTGTTATCTACGTAATATGAAAGCTTATAACAAATGGCAAAATCGAAATTCAAATTTAAGCTGCATTTTAAATTTAAAACGCTGGAACTTGTTCAAAAGTGACGCTTGCCAAGACAAGTAACCAGACCACAATGGTCCAAAGCCTCCAAAACCTCCTAAAATTAGGTGCACAAGAATCTTTGTAACTCTTTAAAATTCACAGCATTCACTTTTCACAATTATATATTGACTCAACAAACAAAACATTAAGTAAAATGTAGAAGCTAGACCTAGATAAGCAGCAAAGAATATCCGCAACAGCAAGTGCAATTAGAAGAAGGTCAAGAGACCTTTTTTCTTTCCTCTGGTGCAATTTTTTATAGTAATAGTGCTAAAAATTATGCCTAATACTGCTACGCTGATACAAATTATTCCTGACACATTGAGAATCAGATGACTAATACCGTCGTGGTCTTTGATACTTTCTCCACTTAAAAACTGATACACATGCCGACACTTAAAACACCGAGAGGGAACACGAACAGAACATTCAATACCACCTTTCGGAAAATCGAGAATTACACACAAGTAGAAATGTAGATATTCCATTTTTTGAAATTATGACTCATTCAAGCTCGCTGTATTAATGTCCATTTTTGTACATTATGAAATGGTAAATTGAAGTTGATATTGCATTCATTGAGCAAATATCCGTTGCAATGTTTCTGGTTTGTAGATATTACAGAGTGGTTAATGATAGTGTCTTGTTTGGGAATTTTGAAGCTATGTTTTTGCAGCGATTGAAATGAACGCAGCCAGGTTGGTATGGTTATTTAAATGCCAATGAGTTAAATAGAGAGAAAGGGAGAGAGGAGTAAGTGGAATTTTAGTGAAAGAGAAAAAAGGTAGTAACAAAAAAATTCGTTAACATTGTTAACTACTGAAAGTAATCAGTTAGTTGTGTTAAAATATTTTGGGTTGAAATAGTTTTAATTATTTGTTTACGCCATAATTGGGCATACTTTTGGATTGAACCAGACAGACAGAAAGGCAGCGTAGTGGCAAGGAATTTGAGCTTTGCGCTTCTATCAATTTCATAACATTTAAAATTACTGAATTATGCACAAACGGGCGTCACAGCAGACAGCAACATCTAGTCAATCCAACTTGTAGCAATTCCTACATATTATTGTTCATTAGATACTGCAACATCATACATTACAGAATATTATTTTGAGAATATAGTACAGAATTTTTTAAACCAGTTTACAAGGTCTTAGTTTCTGGTATCCAATAAAACAATGTGATTAATAACTTGCCTAAAAACACGCATCGGTGTGCGTCAATGCACGTGTATATGATAAACACGCGCTTGTTGTCCAACGGTTAGATGAAATTAAAATAATTCAACTCATTAAAAAGATTTATAATTAGACATTTTTTGTTTTAATATTTAAAAAACGATGTCACTTTAAGTTGTAGGTTTGTTTAAATACACGTTCGAAACTTGGACATATCTAGTCGATGCTTCATGTTCAGGCATATTGATAAATAGTGCTTCGCTTTACTAGTTAGTCAGTAACTTTGAAACTATAGCATACCCAATATTATTTGCACCCGCATACTTATACAACCTTCCTTTATTTACCTACATCCTTTATTAAGAACAACATTCTTTGGGTAATAATCCACCGTATAATATATATATTAAATATAATAATAATGCAGTAATCCACCCTGAGAATGTAGGGTAGTCTTCCGAGACGTTTCAAGTATTTTGGCTATATAGTAAGTATATTATATGCAATTTTTTGGGACTTGTACTGTGTATGTAAATGTTTTACAGTAATACAATTTGACCTCTAGATGATATTATTGACTTTAAAAAACTGTTTCAAAGAGGGCATATGCAAGACGGCTTACAAGGGTTACCCAAAAAAATTCTAACACAAAAATAAGCCATTTTTAAAATATTATATTATAGGTATTTCAACATCCAAACGATCATGTGCAATGGCCTACCACCCTTTACTCGTAAGTAGTATGCTATCACTTATATTAAGTAAAGTTTTTTAATCTCTGCAGAAATGATTCTGGGTGCAATTATAAATGTAAGCGGTCTAGGTATATTAATCTAGTTTTTTATATAAAATAATATGTGGTACATAATTGATGAAGTTTAATATCCAAAACATGAAAGGTAAAATAACTCAGGCCAACATGGCTTGTTAAACAAATGCTATTTTTGGCATGGTGTGTTTTATTAAGGCTTGTCTCATATTTTTTACCTTTTGTACAATGTCTAAAATAATTAAATTCTTCAAATCATCGAAAACTAAGGGTTAAGATGTGAGTTTAATACAGAATCGAATTTTTAAATCCTAGTAATGACGTAACACCTCGGTATTGTAACTTGTCCAACCCTGGCTGGAATACAATGTAGTTGCGTTTATGTATTTAATAATCCTAAACGGCTCAATGCCAAAAAGGTTTAACTGCGACCAGGTCTAGCTGCCACCAAGCCAAAATTAATCCAAAGCATAATTACTACCATACCTAATTTCAATATGGACCCCCACCATACTATATTTCCTCATGGACCCCCAGGGGGCGGCAAAGATTGAAATCTGTTTTGCCTATAAGTTAAAAACGGTAAATCCGTTTAAGATGAGGTTTTTACTAATCGACTAACATTGACATTTCATCTTCTTACGATTGCTTACGAAAGTTACATATTTGAGTTTTACATTCATTTCGTTTTTAAATATACAAGGAATTTTAAATACTAGGAGCAAATCAAATGTCTACAAAAATAGTTTTAACATAAACCACATAGGAAGGAAAGAATTTAAAAATGTGCTGCAATGCATATTGTAACTACCTGAAGCAATGTCTGAATCTGTCAGCCTTTACTTTAAAACCCAGCAGTAAATATAATATAAGTAAATAAATATAAATTGGAAAATCATTTTATGTTTTAGTGTATTAATAGTTCATATATATACGGAATCGCGGTTCACGTGGCAAAAAACCTGAGAGGTGATATATATAGTAGAACGATTTAAACATGACACAGTTGGTCAGATAAAACTTCCTCAAACGAATCTAGAACGGCCTCAGTCAAGTTTGGCATTGTTGTTTTAGCAAGATTTCTATTCGTCAGATTAACTAAAGTTCATCGTTTGAACTAATACTAGTAACTACTTTGTGCAGTCGCTGTTTTAAATTACCCCGTTTACAAAAGAAAGTATATAATTTTCGTCCTTGACAAGCAAAAAACGACATCATGCACATAACAAATTTAGAGAGGAAGGTGTTCAAGTTTAACGACCTGTTATATTCCTACATACCCTGGCCATATCCAGTCAAATGGAATAAAAACTATACACGATTAAATTATATTAGACCATTTTGGAAATGGATTCCAACTTTAACTTTATTTTTCTTTGTTTTTCTGTACGGCTTCAGTAGTTTTGTAATAGTTTTTCGATGTTTATTTTTCCAATCAGCTCAAAAACCTACAGCGATCAATGTAATTGTCTTACTGTTGGCTGTAGGAGCGGCGGGGCTTTTATTATCAATCATATCAACAGTTTTGCAAGATTTTACATTAATGCCGGCATTTAACGAGTTTCTTTCAAGAACGCAAGCAATACTCAACCGTAAGGAATTTTGTAAATGGCTTTCGCATGTAACTTACACAACCGTTTTGAAAGTGACTAAATATATAATCCGATTTTGTATGAATTGTTTGTAGGTCAGTTTACTGGAAATATGAATTCTACCTCGAAAATGTCCACCCTTCGTTTTCTCCCTGTTGCCATATTTGGTTTTGCTCCTGGACTCATCGCATTGGCGGCTCCTTTTACAAACGTAGACCCAATCTATCATTTTTTAAAAGAATTTGTTTTGCCACACGAATATTACCAATCAAGTAAGCATATTATAGGTCAACAATTAATTCGTGTTTTGCTTCACTTCATAATATCTGCTGAGTTTTGCCGGACTGCAAGCTTAGCTTTCTGTGTCGTTGTCATCTTGACGGACCGATGTAAATCATGTATGAATTACTTTTTCGAAACTGAGCGCCCGTTTTCCAGATTTCGACGTCATTATATTTACCTTTCCATACTGTACCACTGGACACGTCCATCTTTAGAAAGGATTCTTCATGTTGGCCTATTTACCATCTTTTGGTTTATTGTATGGCTATCGTGTTTGATTATTAAAATATCCATTGAAACAGTGTCACCACCATTATATTTTGTAATTGTTATAATTGATGTGGGTTTACTTGTGGGAGTCGGTTCTCTTTTACCAATGTTATCTTACATGCTCGAGATGGCAAAACAAAACGTGATATTTCACCGTCTTCGTGTAAATGTCATATACTCCAGGTGTCGCACCAGAGCTAATAAGATACATTTGCTACAGTCTCAGGCAATTTTGCCAGTACGAATCAAATATGGATCCTTTTTGTACATTGACCGTCAATTTATGATTGACTACATCATGACGATGATGAATCGTATAATTGACACCGTTATGCTTGTAAATTGGGAAGTGAAGCAATTAACCTGACAAAATACGACACTTTTACATTTGTCCAAACAACTTAAACTGTGTTTGCCACAATTGTATTGTACTTAACTTTTTGTGATTCTAGTTAGTTTTGTAAATCAATATTAACGTTGTTTAAACTTTTTACTATATTGTTCAAATATGTTGGAATTTTGCAACATTACGTTTGGTTAAAACTTTGTCTGGTATGTTTGAATGTGTAATAATAAACATGCTTATATTATTTGCATTGTCAATTGATAAAATAATACAAACTAGTAACAAAGTGATTGGCAGAATTACTTATTCACGTGTAAGCCTAAATATATTTACGATGAAAGGAGAGACGTTGCATTGCCTCGTAAACCAAGATACATAAGTATTCTGTTGCTTGTTTCTTGATTTTACACAATTTTTACAATACTCACAACTACATTGGCCCTATCAATGTTAGACACACGTGAGAATCTTGCAAGTAAGTGAGTGGGATCTCATTTAAACATAAGTTGAAGAATAAGTTCAACTATCCAAAGAAAATACGAAGAGTCTCTTTTGATGCCTATAATATAATGATGCTTGTAATAATGAACTCAGCAAACACATTTCCAAAGGTCGCATCTACACGCCGATAAAACGCTGCTTTAGGTAAAAAGAATGCAAAATTTAAATATTTATGCAATATGAGCTATTCCGATAGGATATTTTCTGTCACAGTTGAAGTTACGAAATATGTTTATTTAGATGTTCCTGTCGCTTTAAATTATATTCGTTAAATCAACTCAGTTTGAATCTTGCGAGCTTTATATCTTAAATTTGTATTAGCATCATTAGCATAACGAGAGATTATACCAGCAAATTTAGTTTGCATTAGAGTAAAACTGAAAATAATTGCAACCTCTGATGCAAATGTCGTTGGTATATTTTACATAGTACTGTACGTGAATGTACGTCTAGAATGGTTTGCTTTTTTATGCGCGTCTGCACCAACTCGGTGATCGGAACGTTCCCTGATTCCCCAAGGGTTTCTTACAGTTTTTTATTTTATTTAAAAACGAAAAGTGGTCAACATAAAGTGTTTTCGAAGCTAAACCAAGATTTAGGATTTTTCACTTTGACTTTGTCAGGGGGATGTCTGGGAAGGGATTTGGGTACTATTTTAGTCAATTCTAATCAAAAAGTGTCCAAGTTCCAGCCTGTATAAATTTAGATTTTTTTAAATTTCATAAAATTTTAAAAAATAAAAGAAACCCTATACATTCGATCTGTGGATAAGAAAATGAATAACAATAATGGACAAAGACTCCAACCTATTTGGTCATCAAGACTAGTGGAATTTTTTAAATTTAAATACCGGATTATCAAGGATAACATGAAAAGAAAGACGTTTAATATTCAGTTATACAAGTATATATATATATATTTTTCTTCCCGTGAATTTTCTTTCTACTATTCCTACCAAGAATAGTACTGCTATAAATATTGTCAATATTTTTTTATTGCTGTTGTTCTGATGATGACTTACAGTTGGAAGTCGAAACGTCAACAATAAAACAATTTTTATCAAAGTCATGTCCTCAAAAATCGTTAAATCTCATAAAAATTCATAAAATT